>JAQGBB010001172.1:0-14438 GCA_034691745.1 Prismatolaimus dolichurus
GCTCTTCGAAGGAGAGAAAAGGGAGCAATAGAGAGACGATACGACGAAAGGGAGAAAAGGGAGCGATAGGGAGGCGATAGGGGGGCGATAGTTCAAGTTCAACCACTCAGCTATCCTTTGTATTCCGCTGCGCTTAATGCAGGATGCAATAAGTTCCCTTAATTAAAACCGCTTTGAGAAGAAACAGTTCCAACCATGCCAACGCTCTCAAGCCGTTGCTCGTTTATCGAAAGCGGACCGCCGATGACGGACGCTTTAAAGGGGTACTCTGAGAGTGCCGATCCGGCGGTCGACGTTTTTGGCGTGCCCGTTTCGACAGTCGTATAGCGTGCTTGATCGTCTTGTTGCCATTCGCGAAACTCGAGCTGCGCGCCGTTGAACTGCAGCAAATTCAGCCGCCAAAGTTAACATTTTGAAACGGCCGGTGGGTACTACCGTATCCGGTATTTCAGTACCCGGATAGTACCTGGATGCCGGGTACGGAGGGTCAAAAATACCGAGTACTAATAATTGTGGTCCAAAATGAACAGATTCCTCTTAATTTTTATTATTTTTCGAATTTTTTTAAATTTGTAATTTGTATTATTTCTTCTTTTTTTCCCTTGGAATTTTGGTTTCGAAATTTTGGCGTGAACGCTGAATCCAAGTGTGCGGATAGCTGGCACAGGTATACGTCTAGTAAATCGCATTTTCTACGGAGCATCAATTTATGTTTTGCATTCTTCCCCTTCAAGCGTAATAAGCAACAACAAAATGATAGCTTAGTGGTCAGACGAAGCCTATTCCCTCCTCTATTTATCTGTTTTCATATTCTTTACTAGATTGTATTTGCTGGTGAATCGACCAACTGTTTTGTCGTATTGACTCATGAACTGACCAAACGTGATGTATGTGCCCTTGGCAGCAAGAAGAGCAGGGCAGAGCGAAGCACGTCGGGCTTGAGTCCGACGTGCACAAAAGTTGTTCCCCTTGATGCTTTCGAATGATATATAAAGCAGGTCGCAGCGTTGCTTAGAGCTCAAAATATCGTCAGCAGTCGATGAGGAATGCCGATCGAAAAATATGACAATGTCCGAACGGTCATTCCCCTACTGCACAGGCTGCTGGGAGCATCGGACAGACCAGAGAGTAGCAAAAGGACCATCAGCGGATCACGGAGATTAGTTATAGTTTTGAGAGTTTTCAAACTCGGTTGAGAAAAACAAAAGTTGTCTGTCGAAAGTGATTTTATGTGTTATAAGCATCCAAAAACCAGTGACGTAGAAGGGAGGGGGTCCGAAAATTAAAATTTTTACGCGATGTCATAAACTTATAGCTTTCTGTTATGAGATGATTAGCACACAAACCTCAAATCAGTTCGCTTTATGACAAACGTTTTTATTTTAGGCAGTCCGCCCAGTCATGTGGCTTCGGTGGTTTATTCTCAGTTGTTCAGCTGGGGAAATGAGCTGGACTCACACAACACCTAAAACTTGTGAGTCGTACAAATCTGTGTGGCTTAATTAAAAATCGGACGTACCTAGTTTCCTAAACACTTTTGCTCGTCACCTTATTTTCTAAATTGCATTCGACAGGTCCAGACTTTCAAAATTACCTAAGTGTTATTACGAGGCACCAATGGCGGAAATTACAGCGTGCCAGACAGTGCCATCCCCGCAAGCAAATCATGTTTTTATCGTTTTCTGAGATGTCACTTCAAAGTAAAAGCACCAGAAAGTTTTACCTTTCTCTTCCGGCCCTCCCGCCTCCATGCGAGTGCACAACCGGGTGTGAAAACACGACTGCACACAAAGGCGAAAAGAGAACAACACCTTCAAATAAACTGTTGAAGTTTTCACATTTTCCTCCGAAAATTAAAATATGAAGTCACTGTGTGTTCTTTTGCTCACGTTCAGTGTGGTGCTCGTCTGTCGCGGGCAAGGCTGGCAGGGTCAGAACGGAGGTGGTAACGGCGGTCAATGGGGCCAAGGTCAAGGTCAAGATGGCGAGCATCATCATCACCATCATCATCACGAGGGTGAGGGTGGTCAAGGCGGAGGTGGATTCCAGAATAACAACAACGGCGGCAATCCAAACAGCGGCGGCTTTAACAGCAACGGTGGTGGGTTCAATAACGGCAACCCAATCAACCCGAACGGTGGCGGCTTTAACAACAACGGCGGTGGCTTCAACAACGCGAGCCCGAATAATCCAAGCGGCGGCGGCTTCGGCGGTACCAACAACGGGCCGTTTTCACCAACCGGCAATGGCGGAGGCCTCTTCCCGGGCGGCGGAACTGATTCTCTCTCACAGTTTGCATCGCAACTTTTTAACGGAGGAGGAAGAAGAAAAAAGTAGGTGATTCGGACGTTGCAGATTGAACTGTTCGTCGTTTTTGTACTTTCAAGGAGCTATAAATCATGTGCTAGCTCGCTCTGCATATATAAAGTTGGTCCTTCATGTTGCTTGTTCAGCTTTTAGCCACATGTACAGTTCGAGTTTCTGGTTTAATAGGCATGGGCATGGAGACAAAGACTTTTAGGCCAACAAAGATCTGAGATTGAAAGAAAGTGCATTGTTGCTAGGTGGTACAGTTTTATAATAAAGATGTCGGAAAAGATTGCACAATTGAAAAAATCTTTTTGAGCCCAATGAGTTAAATTGACTTAGATAATACGTTCTCAACGTTTGATGGTAATATTTGCAAACATCGTTCTAATTTGAGCGAATGTGTGGCAGTTATGCGTACAAATTAGCGGAAAATTCACATTTGGCAAAATTTCTATCATGCCAATGAATTGTAAGGCACGCCCTGTGGAAATGATACGCGCAAAAAACGTAAACAAAGGTTATCGATTAACATAAAAAGTTATACGCAAACCAAATACTCTATGCGTGCTCAGTTGCTTGGCCAGCTCGAGATGTATTAGGCTAGCTAAAGTAAGCGCATATACCGATTTGCGCCTACGTTTCTAGCAAGGTATCTCCACAGGCGATCATTCATATTCTACGTAGAATTGAAAACGCACTTTTTAGATCCCCCATCGTAGAATTTTACAAAACATGAAAATAGGCCTATGTTTAGCACATAACGTAGAATTTAACCCTACCCCATGTCATTCTACGTAGAATACGGATGACCTCCAGCTCGCTTGCCCTATTATCTCGAAAGCGTTCTTGCCTACCGGACAGGCGGAGACCATACAAAGGGCGCTGTAGCTCAACACCTTAGTTGTTTTGGAGAAAAGTAAAAGCAAAAAGTAAGTTTTTACCCCGTCTTTCATTGAAGGCGTCATAATCAAGAAAGCCCTAAATCCTTCTTTATGCAAAAACGTAAAAGATGTACTGCTTTTGAATAAATATTTTTTGCACTGTTATCATTAGCTAAAACTGTAGCGCGAAATTCAAATTCAGTTTCAACAATAGAAAAATGAAATTTTACTGAGTTGCTTTTTTCGACTCTTGAGCACCACTCCCGTAAAGTGTGGTGCAAGATCCAGCACGAGACCTACCACAATGGATCTAGTCGCCTTAGAAAACGGTGTGCCAGTCATTTGAACTCATGCGACACGCTGTTTGCGGTTTATAGTCACGACGTCTTCGCACACGGGGTAAAGGCCTACTGCAGCAGAAGCGAAACGCATGAGAAGTCGCATGCGCGCCAGCCGTCGTGGGTGTATCTTCATGGACTTTCTACGTTGGATTTCTAAGATCTCCTTTATCGTCACAGGCGCACTCCAAAAAGCGGTTATTTCCTGTTCATGCGCGCACATCGATGACGCACCGGCGGTGAGGGTATAAAAGTGTCACAACAAGTGTTAAAAAGGGCAACAGTTCAACCAGACGCCGTCCACCTGGCAAGAGTGAATCGAAGTGCTGAATGCAACGGCGACGCACACTTCGCCGGCAAGTGGAAATCTACAAGGTACTGGTTGCAGTACGTTAGCGGTAGCGCTTTCTACATGAACACTAGTGGTTACTGTGGCAACCAGACTGCGTTCGGTGGGGTGCTCACGCGTGCATCTGGGTCGGCAGCACCGGCAATGCCGTGCCAGTGAATTTTTTACAGGAAAGCACCAAGGTGCAGCCGCGGGCCCTGCAAAAGAAAGTGTTTGAGCGTTCTTCGCAGCCGCAGCAAGCGTTATCAACTCGGATGTACCAAGCTGGAGGCTAGCTCACGCGAAAAATCTGTTTATATGCTTAGCAAACCTGCGTTTCAAAGCAAAGATACCGTCAAAGGCTTTAAGGAAAAAAAATAAAAAGTAAAACAAAAAACATTAAAAAACTCTAACGATGTCAAAAATTATGAAGCGAATGTTCCGAACAGCTCGAGTGTTCCGTTACATTTTCCAGAACATGCACCGGATTTTACGACGTGCCCCAAGACATGTTTTTAGGAATGAAACCTGTAGTGTCTGCAAGCCTCGAAACGCGCGTTCTCCCGTGAAGCTTTTACTGCACACTAAGCAAAGCTAATACAAGCATTGCTATATACGTACGAAGCCAACTCCCTGCCTGCCTGGCCTCCGACCACCTGCATGTCTGACTCAGCTAAACGAACAAAGAGGCTCCGGGAATACCCGACTGTTGCTGCCGACTGGCGCCTCGACTTGGCGCTCACACTGCACGTGAAGTGCACGGTCCGCTGTGTGGTTCGCACACTAGCTAGATGCTACAAAACCAGCCGTTAGGAAGGAGCGAGACATGTTCCCAAACACTTTATGCGTTTCCTGGTCGTCCCTGTTTCTAAGATGCTGTTTACGGCCTTTCAGGGCGCGTGCTTCATGTGCCAACTACAAGTGCTCATACAGACGGCGACAAATGCCACGGGCAAGGGGTCATTCAACAATTTCGTAATTTGGTAGAGGGGAGTCGGCCAAAAAATGAGAAACAGTGACGAACATTTGGACGGGGGAGGGGGGTCGTGGCAATTGTTCACGTAAAGGTGCGAATCTTTTGTGAGCCAACTGGGAAATCACTCTTCCATTTCTACTAACTTTTGCCATGGACAGAGCCATCACAACGCTTGAAGTCCTGACGCTGTTTTAAAACAGTGTTTTAATGAGCTGAGGGTAGGGTTGGGCAGACCTGGACAACCTGGACAAACCTGGACCGACAACCTGGACAAAGTTCCAACTCTAGCTGAGGGACAACAGCGTGACGATCCGTTCATCGTAACCGTTAGGCTAAACGAACCGTCACGCTGTTGTCCGTCAGTCGTTTTACTGTGCGTGCCAGCTTCGAGGCTCTTGACTGTAACACTTTCATCGGAAGGCTCAAAATACGTCCCTATGATCTTTCCCTGTGTCTCCCGTTTCCCGGCTCAAAATACGTCCCTGTGAGCAACCAATCGCCGAAGCGTCACAAGCGAATCCTGAGCCGATGCCCGTCTGGACGGATTTGTGCCAAGCCTTTTCTTCGGGTCTCGAAGAGGGAAGCGATGACTAGCAGCGTTATCGCATGAACTTCTTTGCAAGAGGCACGCTGTGTGAAGCTTACTGTGATCGTTTAACAGCTTTCAATCTTTTTTTCTGATTTCGGGTTTCGAAATCGGTCAAAAAAATTTGAAATCAAAATTGCAAAAACCCGAAATATTTCGGTTTCTCCGAAATCGAAATATTTCGGCCGATTGTTACTGCTAATTTTTAGCTTGCATTTGTTTGTTGCACGTACTGAATGTAAAAAAGATGACTTGTACGCGTCGTCGCTCTCAGATGTATAAATGTATGGTGCTCAGTCGGTAACGTGGTCGAATTTGCGTTTGGCAAACTTTAGAATCACCTGATGATGCACCTTAGGATGGTGGGGGTAGACAAAAAGTTAGGTAAATTTTTCCCGCCAAAGAGGGGGGTTGGCCGAAAAATGACGAACGATTACATGGGGAAAGGAATCGAAAATTTAAAATTTTTGCTTTACGTAATTGTTGAACGACCCCCAATTGCAAAAGTACACTTTGACTGGCGATTCTGCAGTTCTCTTTGCCCAGAAAATGCACTGGTGTGTTTCCAGTGAAATAATGTGTTTTCAACACAACTCTGTTTCCAGGGCACTATTGTGTTGCCAAATGTAACTTGCTAAGACTAATGTTTTTTCCGGAAAGAAACGGAAAAGAAAAAATATTTTTCAACCCCTTTGGAAGAGGAAAAAAATCAAAAGAAAAATTATTTCAATCCTTCTGGAAACGATAGAAAAGGGAAAATTTTTGGATGCGCAAAAAATTTTTCTTCTGGCAAGGCTTAACGCCCTCGCGTTAATTCCCTACTTTTGCGAGGCTCCCAGACGCGAATTTCGGATCTATGTTGCTCGTGAGAGAGAATTTTATGTAGAGCTTGTTAGTGAAAACAGGAAGTTCCGATTCGCAATATTGCCAGTTCAATACCAAACTGTTAGCTCGGACCGGAAGTGGGTCTTCCCCATATGGCGGCAGCAAGGTGTTCATGCCTCGCGTTACCGAAATGCTCAGTTCGCGTGCAGGTCTTAAGAGCGGTGATGACCCCGATCGCTTGTACGCGCGTAAGCCCAACAGTGCATGTCGTGAGCACTTTTTTTCGCACCGTGTTGTGAACGTCTGGAATGCGATTCGCAAGGAAGTGAAGCAGGTGGTATCGGCTAAGTTGTTTTGTGCACGTCATCTGAAGGATGAATCAGATGTTTTTGTGGATTCGCGTCATAGTTGGTTTTCTTTTGTGCCATGTGTGTAATATGTCATGTTGTCTGTATGTTCGTGTCGTTGTGTCGGGCGCTTATGCTGTATTGCAGTGCCTCAAACGAAAGGTAAACCTCTCTCTTTCTCTCATATCCAAGTATGAGCAGATTCAATAAGACTAACCTTTACTTCGTCACGATTCAGGATGAAACTCGAAGTCTTCGAAAATTACTCGTTAAAAAATAAACTGAATATAAATCGCGACAAGATCGGCGTTTGTGTGCGCAAACCACTCAAAGCAATTACGCGGGAAATGTTGCTGTAAATGTCCCATACTCGTGTATGGGGAGGGCCCTGCATAAGCGGTGTATGTGCAGTATGGAGAAAAGTAGGTTTCATTTGCTGGTTTCCCCTACTAGTGTATGGGTAAAAACGTGAGGGGCTTAATGTATGTCTTGCGCATCTATGGCACCTGAGTTTAGAGATTTGGAAGAAAATCACAGTGCCTCATAGAGATAACACTGACAGGAAGCATCAGGATTTTACAAACAGTAGTGCCAATGCAAATACATGACATGGCTATCTCCTAGTGATGTTCCTGTTAACAAAATGTTTTTTAACAAGCAAGGTTTGTAAATGGTCACTAACAAAATAAAACAAAATTTTTTTTAGTGAGATAAAAACAAAACAAAGTTGCAAATGACGAAAAATAAAACAAAATCTCAGAATTTTGCTAATTTTTTTTCTTGCTGATGAGCAGTCGATTTGAGATCGCAATTTTGAAAACGTAAACGTTTTTTGCGAAGCACTCTTCGGCACCTTGAGCAAAAATTTCGCGCTTCGCGCGTCAGAAGCTATTAATTTGTTAATTTTAGATTATCCACAACCACGGGAAACTTTTATCGGGGCACCTCAAGGTGGTCAAGGGCCATGGTACCCAATGGTCACGCTGTTTCAGGAAAGAGACGATGAAATTGAGAGACTTTTGTGCCTCGCTCTGCTCGGTGCCCAAGTATACCAACTGAGCTTTAAAACGACAAAAAAGTGGGAAATGTTTGCGCCTCGCTTCGGTCAGCGCAGAAAATTTCTCTAACTTTTAACTGCGCATTTAACGGCAATTATCGACGTCAAACTGTAAAGAGTATTATGTCCTAAATGCGCAAACCAAGTCTCAGCTAAATCCGTTGAGGTGTTTCGGAGTTATGCGCAAAACATTACTACACACTGTGTGGCAGTGGGCCTAAACATTCTTATGCCAAAAACCACTGATGACAACAGGCCTTACGTGTGGGAAGTGTGCGCACCAAATTTCAGCCAAATCCGTTAGGGCGTTCGGGAGCTATGTGCAAAACACGTTATTTTTACATGAAAGTTGACCTTGTGGATCGGCATGCTCCAGTAGTATTAGGCCAACAAGACCCATCTACGAATTCAAATCTACTTTTTGCGCAGGGTGACATTCTACAAAATTTTAGCCCGCCAGCTTGCTTATTTCGAAAGTTATCGTGCCGACGGACGACACGACCCACCGCAATAAGCCTACTGACTTCGGTAGTGGGCCTAAAAATGCAACTAGTTGATAGATTTCAAAATTTTTCCTGCCGCTTTTATTCCAACCGATTAAGTTTGGCTGTTTGGTTATGCCTCGTGTGTAACTGAATAGAAACAACTCAGTTTTACCTCGATTTTCTTGTCCTTCAGAACAAACTGCCTTTTGCGGGAAATGATTTTTGAGCATTTTTGTTTAGCTATTGTACTATATGTTAATAGTGTCTGCGCTCTGACGAAAGTAACACTCAATAGCAGACAACATCAGTTATAAGACTTCAGATAAAAGTTTAGTTCAAGGTACCAGATGCAATTTCCGTATTTTGCAAAAGAAACTACGGAACTTTCACGTCAGCGCACAAACGGATAGTAAAAGTTGCTTACGTAGATATAACACTCGTCAAACGTGTACCACGCGCATCTTCTGAACTGAAAAAATGGTTTCAACTCGTAAGGGTGTACGATGACTCCACCGTCCAATGTCGCCTGCTAAAAGCCTTTTCTAGAAAACAAAATTTTTTTTAACGCTAAAACTTCGCCTCCTTTACAAGTCTGACAAAAGTTATTGCCCACAGGAGAAAATCTGCACATGAAAAGACGATAGTGGTTTCTCATTCGGGGTTATCCGCCCACGCACACATTTTGTACTATATTAGGGTCGGAGGAAAGACAGAGGTTATTCACTCCTCCAGTACGGTTTTGAACGGTGTCGATTACCATTTTGCTCTGAAAGAAGAAAAAATGTTGCACGTCCTGAGCTTGGTCGCTCTCCTGTCGGCGGTGATGATTTGTCTAGGCCAACGTGGCGGCAGTGAGTTTGACGCACGAGGCGAAGAAGGTCGTGGCGGACAGTTTGGTCGCGGCGGAGAAGGTCGCGGCGAAGGAGGTCGCGGCGAATTTGACGGTCATGGCAAAGGCGATCGCCAAGAGGGAGGTCGTGGAGAGTTTGGTGGCCGCGGTGAATTCGGTGGCCGTGGCGGTCGAGGTAACCGCAACTAGAAATCTGTCGGTGACCGCAATTGGCAAGCTCTTGCCGCATATTATTGTAAAAAAATGCAAATTCGTCTTATTTCTTTGTCGTATTGCGAGGTGTTCTGTGTAACTTTATTGTAACTGAAGTTGCCATCTTTGTTGTTGTAAAGCACAATATCGAAGACATTTCGCTTTGAAAACAGTAACGGCCTTGAATAAGGGTTCGCCGCATTGCAATACAGCTCCATGCAAGCTCGTGAAGTTCGGTGCGAACGATGCGAGTACGGTACAAGGTAGGCATTTCTCACAAAAAAAGAGCACTTTTCGAAAAAAAATTTTTAAAGCCGCTGTCGGAAATGGAAGAACGACATTCGTCTGACGCAGTAGTTATTCGGAAAGAAAAGATATTGCATTTTTCTGGGACGTCGAAACGAAAAACGTAAAATAGGTTTTTCGTACCATTCATGGAAAAAAAGATAAACCCATAAAAAATCCTCAAAAAAGGAATATTTAAAATGAAAATTTTTGACCGGGTCTACTCAATTTTGAGACACTTGTTAAGTGGACTAGCCTACGCTGTAGACGTTTTGTCTCGGATGCTTTTTATTTAAAACATGCGAAATCTTTCAATGTGCTTGAACTTTTGTTTTGTCATCGATTTTTGTAAACTATTGTGATCTGCGCGTAGTATTTTTTCAAAGAAAGCTAAAGAAGCTGACAACAGGCAATTTCGCCAGCCTGTCTACTAATCACTGACTTATGCTGTTTTCGTGAAAAAATTTAACCCGATTAGGCGCCGAAAAACTACAGTACGCAGTGCCGACCATCGAACGATGTAGCACATATGAGATGTTCAGGTGGTCCACATTCGACTCATGTCGAGAACACTATCTAAATTACATGAGAATTGCTTCATACACGCGTAGTTGTCTCCTGTAAGTACGTGCAGGAAAGCTTTCATCTTTGCAAGTTTGTTTGTTTCTTGCCTTAAATTGCGTTTTTTTCTTGCAAATTTTGCGGAGTTCATACCAGGCACTATGCAAAAAATAATTTCAAGTCGACATTTTCCGAAAGCTACCGCAAGCGCACCATCACAATAGCCAATAATGTTCAAACAGCGGTTCAAAGAGATGTATGTAAATTCTATATCCGTGACATGTCTTTAGTTGACTATCTACTAAAGCAAAGTTTATTTTCTTCCTCGGCGCTCGCTAAGACGTGACTTTACTGTGAACACGACAATGCAAGAAACAAAAAACCGTGCGATGTCGTATAATACTGACTTGTCAACTCGCGTGGTTCGATGGTTTTCTAAGATACCCTCTGTCTCATCGACTCGCTTGTTCCAGTTTAGGCCGTTTCGCCGCCGCCCACGCCGTCGCAAGTTTTCCACTCTGTGGCGTATATAAACGCGTAGAACAAAAACAACTTTACAACGTCTCTGAAAAAGTTTTCCGTTTTCATGACGATGCATCGCCTGACATTGATACTTCTGATAGGCACCGCGGCACTTTGCCTTGGACAGAACGGAGGGGGTTGGCAGCAGCAGCAAGGAGGCGGCGACGGCGGTCAAGGAGGCCGTTGGAATGGCGGACGAGGCGACGGTGGTGATGGTGGTCAACAGGGTGGCCAAAATCGCCACCATCACCGTGGTCAGCAGAATTGGACCCCTCAGCAACGACAGCAGTTCCAGCGCGAGCACGAACAGCGCATCCAGTGGCTGCGCGCCCATCAGAACCTAAACTGGAACGACCAGAGCACGTGGACGCCTCAGCAGCGCGCCGACTTTCAGCAACAGCAGCAACAGTGGAACCAGTTTGACCAGCAGAATCCCGGCTGGTACCAGTCGTCGCCGCAGTACCAAAACTGGAATAACCTGTACAATGGCCCGAACAACAACGGGGGCGGTGGTCCGAACAACGGAGGCGGTAATTTTGGAACTAATAATGGTGGCAATTTTGGGCCCAACAATGGCGGTAACTTGGGCCCGAATAACGGTGGAAACTTTGGCACCGTTTCGCCCATCAATAACGGCGGCAATGTGCCTGCTCCCGGCGGCACTGGCGCAGGCGGGACGGACTTCTTCTCGCAGTTTCAGCAGCTGATAAATTCAGGCAATACGCCCGGCGGTCTCACTGGTCAGGGCGCAACAAGTCCGTTTCAGCAATTCCTAAGCGCCGTTGGCTAAAGCGTCAATGGGATATCGAAACAATACTTCCGCCAAAATGCAGTTGTTTGAATGTTTTCTATGTTTTTATCTTTAGAATAAACGGGAAGCTAAACCACATTGTTCAGACCGATACGTTTTCCAGAAAAGCATGAGTGGGACTATTTCTAATTAGCTGGATTCGCCGAAATTTTCCGCAGCTTTACGCACTGCTTTTTAAAGTCAGAAGAACCCTTTGAAATGAAAATTGTGGCGTGATGGTGCGGCAAATAATAATGCAGAATGAAATTTCTAAAAATACAATAATTTAAAAAATCGAACAAAATAAAATAACGACAGAATTATAGGAAACAATTGCCAGACGATCCACAATGGCTGAACATCGAAGGAATTTGAAACCTTCATCTTGCAGCTTCGCATGCAAGCGATCGTTTTCGAATTTGTTCTGCTTAGATTTCGAGAAACAAAAGCGTCGCTTTAGGGGCCATGCATTTATGACGTCACGTAAAAATTCAAACTTTTAAACCCTTTCCCCTACATCACGGGTTTTTGAATACTTATAACACATAAAGTCGCTTTTGGCCGGACCCCCTTTCCCCCTCAAACCGTGACGCCATAAATGCATGGCCCCTTACCAGACTACGCAAATACCTCAATGTGTACGCTGCTGAGTGCTGCACTCTATCAAATTCGAATTTTTCGCGAGTTCAAGCTCTCCAGTTTCACATCTCACCTGCAGAGCCAATATAATTTGTGAAAAAATTCAATTATTTTTGTTGTATCTCGGCTCCAAAAACCCGTTCTCAATATGTCTTCTGTCCAGGTATCAAATTATCCAACGTCGGTTTTGAATCGTACGGGCTCATTCCTATATGACGTCACATGTCGAGGTCGGAGAGGGGCTCAAAAATTTCTCACGATCGACGTATGAGAGTCGATTTCACCATTGATTCTACATGGAGAACAACATTTGAGCCGTCTCCTACCCGCAATATTGCACCCCCAAAGTCCATCTTCGGATTCGTAGTTACCCTTGATCTATAGTGTCTAATGGCAAAACCGTGTTCTAATCGGTTCCCTCGAGCTCAAGATAATTTGTTCACGGACATCCACTCACTCTGACAGACAGAGATCATCGCAATAGGCTTCACTTACGTGCAAGTAGACCTAACATTTGACGGGTCGTCGGCAAATCAATCTTGCTGAGTCCGGCTGAGTCCTGCAAAATCAATCCTTCGGACAAAAAGTACAGTAATTAGTCGGAGCTTTCGCTTTCTACGAATCGTCAGACATGAGAAAATTTTAAAATCGTCAAAACTCAAAATGGAAATTTGACTTTTTTCTTGTGCCAAAAGTTCTCTCAACTTGAGCGTATTTGTTCTCATATAGGGATATCTTCCTTAAAAATTAAAACGGGCTGGGACCGAACGTTGGAACGCCTACGTATTCAAGGTTAAACTGCATATTGTGCTAAGCGCCAGGCAAACGTGCGCGCGAAATTTTTTCATTTCAGTGATGCAATGTTAGTTAACTTTCTACTGCGGATGACTTCGAATGAATTCTAATCTCGCGTACGATTCCTAGAATCCTAGTCTATACGAAATCGTTTTTAGCGCCCTAAACAAGTGAAATGTAGGGTTTTGTGGTTGCTTGCAAAATGATCTACGGTTCTCAGAATCAAACGATACCGGTCAAAATATGTAAAAACCCCGTTTCCGGACATGGAATGAATCTCAGTTCACGTGTTGGGGATTTTTTTTGCAACAAGCGGTTTCAGGTCACGTGCACGTGAAAAACGCTCGTACACCTAAAAACTGCAGGCATGTTCCTGTTGGTATGTGTCGTGGTTCAACCGCGTCAATGTTCATTTCACGCTCCTTGCGTTTCTCTCGCTATGGCGCATGCTGCACTGCCTAAACTGGTACCTGGTCGCTTACGATCGTTGCCTGTCTCTGTGTTTTTTGTTGTTTGAGGTTTTGAACTTGCAAGCCCCCCCCCCCATTGTTGTCAAATAATGATGATGATTTTGCTTATTTGATCAACCGATCCAGTAAGAAAACTTGGAGATTGATGTCGTATGTCAACAAGCACATTCGTGTCTTCTATTGACCACCCTTATCTGCTATTAAAGCTGAGCAAACCGATTGAATTCGAGGAGGACAAAGCAGCTGCGTCTTTTGTGCTCTGTACAGCTGCATCGCAGCTATTATCAGGCACCACAGCTGCGGAGCATAGGGACAACCAAAAATGGCACAATGAGGTGCGTCAGGAAGCCTGATACCTCACTGCCGATTAATAAAATGGCAACGTTTATGACATCCCCTTTGTCATTGGCTTTCTATCCATTCTTCGCAAATGTTCACTGTGCGGGACTCCTTTTCCCTCTCAGCTGGGGGGTGTCTTTCAATTAGTGCGTTCCAGATAAAATGCGAAAATAAGTGCTCGCTGACGAAGGTGTCGCACGTGTTCATTTTGATTAAATTCGCGTAAAATTTGCAATTCAAAATATGCCTGACACGTTTGGAGAATCTAATTTCTAGGTTGGTTGACGTTCGCAAAGTGCGTGGCACAGCTTGAATGACACTACCTTTCAGTTTCTGTCACCGTGATGCAGCTCAAAGACAAAGGAAAACGCGACAAGCTCCGTGTCATCACCGTTGTCCTGATATTTCCATAAACAGCGGAAATTTTAGCTCAACCGACAACGTCACACAATGCATCAGAATGAACAACATGAAAGTGTTGCGCATTGCGTTGTCCAGCCACACCACGCTGCAACAAGTGAGCTCAAAAGTGCACAACGGACGTTTCCGCGAGCTGCTTTTGCTGCAGTCGTTGTTCCAAAATCTCGGCTAGCGTAGAGTGGTACAAAGAGTGACACTTTTACAGTCTAAGCTCGGGGGCGCGAAAAAATTCTACATAAAGGATTTTTTCGTCTGCATATCGAAGAAAGCTGGAGTCGTGCTCGACAAAATAAGTCAACATAGAGGTCCATCCGCTGCATATATCTCGCACGCCACAGCCTCGAAGTTGGCAGCTTCCTCGAAGTCGTGAGGTACAAAGAGTGACTTTTTCCGGTCGCCGTTCTGCGCGCTGCAGACGAGCTATTGTCAGTTTTTTATGATG
>JAQGBB010001173.1:0-14438 GCA_034691745.1 Prismatolaimus dolichurus
GCAGAAAATCTCGAGTTGCGGCCGGTCAAGATGACAGAAGCCACTGCATTGAGACACCCTGTTTACTCAGTTTAGTCGTTTGTTTGTGCCTGTCAAATTTGAAACTTATTTGACTCAAAAACACTCGCACGCAACTGAAATCAGGGCTTATATATCGTCCTGAACGAAAAGATCGATTTATGGTTAGCACACTCAAACCAGGTCAACTCCGAACGCCTCGCATCAAATTCGACGAGCTTGGTAGCGTTCGAACCGCAAAAGTATGGCCAAGAAGGCCGTGTATCGCGAATTGAGTGCTCGAACACCGTACTGTTACACAACGTCAAAGTCTGCTAAAAACCTTGCGTCAAAAAATGCACCTCAAAACTTTTCCCGCTGATTCTGCTCGAATGCGTTTGCTACAAAAAGGTGCATTATACCGCTGTTTTCAGCTCTCCTTTGCGCGTAGAATGAGCTATAACTCGTAAAACCGACTCACTGGTGCGCGAATGGCATCAATTTTGCCGAAGTCACTGATTTTTGCAAAAATTCGAAATTTTCAAAAAAAACACGCATTTCGCAATCGGCTGCCATGACAACACGAGAATGAAAATCGGAAAACCAGTTTTTGGTCCTTTCTAGTAATGCGTTGAAGAAGTTTTATGCAAATTTTCATAAAAAAAACGCCGATCTTCGGGCGGTCAGATTCGCACTTGTTACGCGAAGACGCTCTTAAAATTTTTCTAATATATTTATTGACAGTACACGTCTTGCCGGCATGCGTGGAGACTGAAGAAATGGGAGTTTTGATTTGCTATTTTATCTCGGATTTCTGACAGTCGTACTTGATTTTCTACGATACCGCAGCAGCCTACGTTTGTTGTACCGACTGTGAACCCTTGTATGTTTTACACACGAGATGAACTCTTATCTCCCGTATACCCTATCAGGCAAATTGTGGATAACCTTTTAGCCGAATATATAATTGTGACATATTTTTTAATACTTTACTTTATGCGCAGCAGTTTCAGTTGCAGGCGAATTTCTTGGTGGCACCTTGAAATTCTTCGCGTTTAGTCGAACAACAATCAATGTTTCTGTTGCCACATTCGGGATTGCAACGTGAGCTGAGCTCATTTATTTGCACAGTTGACGCGTTATTGAACCATCAACACGTCTGGGTTCTTTGTCATTTTAAAGTGTTTTGACGGAATATACGACAACTTTATCCCGTATTTTCAGAGACCTTTTTTCGGCTGAGGCCTACGTTGCACGAACGCAAAGAGGAACGATCGATGAACCGAATATACAGCTAATAAACAGCGCACCGAGCATAAAAGTAGCATTTCAGCGCATAGTATTAGCCATCACTTTTACTGGGAATCCGCGTTTATATGCAACAAGCATTCGCTATCAACTTGTGAGACGTGCTATTGGAGTTGGTGGACAGAACTTTTTGCACGATTTTTTCCTCGGCAGCTGTGTTTCTTTGTTGTCGGCAACACGGCTACTTGTCAAGTTTATTATTATGACCATTATCGTTAGAGACTTCTGTCATTTCAATAACAACCGGATAAAAAGCGTCGTCTAAAAAAAAAGTCAACACTTTATCCACCATAAACACTTTTTTCGAAGTCAACACAATAATCGCGGACAAACGCGGCACCCGCGTATATATAGCAACGTTTTGACAGCAACTATCAAATTCCTGACCTCGACCAAAAGTGACATTTTTCTCAACTTTCAAATTTTACTGCACAAAGTATGTCCTTCGGATATCCCGATCAACGTGGCGACGGACGCCGCGAAGGCGACATGCAGCGTCGCGAAGGTGGCATGGAGCAGCGCGAAGGAGAGAAGGGACGCGGTGATTTCGGCCGTGGTGGCAACGAGATGATGATGGGTGGTGACCAGGGACGCCACGACGAAGGACGCGGTCGTCGTGAACAGAACGAAGGAACCGTTGACCGGGTCGAAAACGCAATGGAAGGTGGACGCCGTGGTGGCGAAGAAAGAGACGACTACAATCGCGGAAATGGCGAACAACGTCGCGGTGACCACAAGGAGGGAATCATCGGGAAAATCGAGAACATGTTATAGAAGGAACACAGTGTGGTCGGTGGTGGCTATCAGTCTTCTCTATAAAATGTGGAATATAAAACATGTCTGATCTACAGCGTTTGAAAAGTGAATACACGCCTGCGAAAATTGTTCGTAAAATAAACGGTTACTATTTTAGCGTTCAATTATAATTATTTGCTAATTTGCTTCTACGCGTGTATAAAGCAGTACTGACGATAGTGTGACACTGAAGCTTAGGCTAAACGGGAGCCCGGCTGGCCATACATTCTCTTCCCATTCCCCACTTCTCGATGCGCGGTAAAACACGGATGTTCAGCAAAATAGCGCCCAATAGCGGGACTGGTTAATGAAAAGACTATCATTTTTACCGGATGCCGCTATACCTACACTTTACTAAACAAAAGTTAAGCTTCTCAAAAATGGAATTGTTTTTGAAATCGGATGGCTGGATCTGAAGATATAGGCACCATAAAGTATAATCCTTTTCGTTGCTGTTTAATGCATTTGACGTAAGTTATCCGCTAGTTGTCGCAAGTATGCCACTGAGGTTCTGCTCTGATTGGGCGAGCGAAAGTGAAAAATGACTGAGGGCTAGCGGCGGATGAGAAGACTAGCGTCAGAGAGTGTGTCAGCGCGCAGTGTCCGCATAAGGAGTCCTATTGAGACGGAATCAGAGAAGCGACGTCCGGTCAGGAAATTTTCCGAATTTTATCACGATGATTCTCGACGACGTTCTGCGGCGCTGCGAAAGTGAAGAATCCGCGTTTGCGTGGTTGCTGGAATTGGAGATCATTTTCACGAAACCGCACAAATGCCATCGGTGCGAGGGTGTTTTCGTTAAGCGGGCAAAGTCGGACAAACTTGGCGGGTATTTCTGGCAGTGCTCATATTTGTGTCGTTCGAACGCTCGCCTCGAGAATCCCGATCATCTGTGACAAGCCGTCCGATCGGGCCACCGAAAGCAGTCGCCTGATCGAGACGCTCGCGAAGAACGGCTACAACCGCGGCTTCACGGCGAAGCAGTTTCGACTAAAGAATCGTCGACAACCGAAGCGGAGATTCATCGGAGCCCTGTCCGTCAATTACGTTCCGACCCTTAGCGAGAAGATCGCGTGAGTCTTGCGTCGCTTCGGCTTGCAAATTGCGTTTCGAACGGCGCGGACGTTGCGAAACGCCATCTCGAGGCCGCGTTTTCCAGACGCTCGCGATCGCTTCGACGTCGTCTATCGTATCGAGTGCGACTGTCAACCAAAGGCGTGCTACGTCGGCGAAACGACTCGCGCTCTCAAGGCGCGCCTTCGCGAGCATTGCTTCTGCGTCGATCATGATTAAACGGACATTTCGCCGATCGCCGTTCACAAACGTGTGTGCGTCTGCAAGTTCGACTTCGACGGCACTGCAGTGCTCGACTCAGACTCGAACTACTTCAAACGCAGAAGAAAAAGGCAGCTCATTTCGCGATCGCAAGCAACGCCGTTAACTTTGATGACGGCGTTAACTTCGCACACAGCTGGGCGCCGATTCTGCCTGCTCCAACGGAAAGCTATTAATTAATTTTTTTCAATTTTTTCTCTTTTTTTGCCTTATTTGCGGCGTGTTTTTCTTTTCAAGCTTTGTCTTATGTATCATGTCGGTTTCGCCAGTGTTTCTGCTCTCTTCTTTTTGTACCTAGCTAGTTTCAACACTTGTCTCGTTCTGTTTTCAGGTCCTGAGAAAGGTTTACAAAGTAAACCGAAACGTCGACTTATTTGTGTGTTTTGTCTGCTAATCCATAGCTAAAAAAATATCTTTATTTTTTAGTGCTCATCTTGCAAGAAGGCTCAGTCAGCTCTTTCTGGGAGCATTTTTTCCGCGACAAAGCTGCCACTCCGCAAATTTATGCACGTCATGTTTTATTGGGCAATAAAAATTCCAGTGGACTGTTGCGTTCTATTGACTGGGTCTCGAGGGTGTCTGTCATAGCCACCTATCAGCAGTGTCGGAATAAATGCAGCGAATACCTTCTCACGCATCCAATTCAACTCGGCGGCGAAGGTCACAAAGTAAAGCTTGACGAGACAAATATCGCTTATCAGAAGTCCGGGCACGGTGGGTTTCCGGTGGACGACGAGAACGACTAGATTTTCGGTGCGATTGAGGTTGGCACCGTGCGATGCATCGTGCAGTACGTCGGGGATCGATCGCGCGAAACACTGTGGGACTTGATCTCACGGTGGATTTTGCCGAAGACCCACATCGTATCGGACAGTTGGCCGGTGTATGGGAACTTCGCTGAGATGGACGACCG
Organism: Prismatolaimus dolichurus; assembly: GCA_034691745.1. Classification (NCBI taxonomy): domain Eukaryota; kingdom Metazoa; phylum Nematoda; class Enoplea; order Triplonchida; family Prismatolaimidae; genus Prismatolaimus; species Prismatolaimus dolichurus. The sequence continues at coordinate 4,349 of JAQGBB010001173.1, forward strand.
CAAGTATACACATTCGAAAGTTATTCACCGGCAGGAATTCTTCAACCCCGAAACGGGCGCTCATACACAGGACGCGGAGTTGATGTGATCAGCGACAAAGCAAAAGTTAAAAAGCATGCGCGGCTCCCTTCGCAAGTACATCCCTGCATATCTTGATCAGTTCATGTGGCGCTGTCGGCTCGCCGGTCTTCGAAGCGCGAAAAATTTCGACGGCTTCTTAGCGTGTCTTCGAGAAATGCTCGAAGTGGACAGCGTCGATGCGGTCGCGAACTATGGAAGCGAAGTTGCTATAGACGAGTATGTCGGAAGCATTGAAGACGATTTCTCTGACGTCAACCACGACGATATCTCCATCGACTTCATCGAGCTTGAAGACGGCGCTGTCGAAAACGATGCTGTATGCAATGGCGACGAAGACGTTGTTTCGAAGCGTCCTCGAGCCTCACGACAAGTGCGGATAGTGCGCCCGTAAAGCCGAATCCGCGTGGTCGAAACGTCACAAGTTAAGCAGGGCGCGAGATGACGCCGGAAAGTTCACCAAGTAGTATGCAATTTCAGAGCTTCTCAATTCCATTAGAAAATGTATAATCTAAAGTTGGCAAATCCCCGGGGATTTTTGCGCCGTCCCCCAATCCCAAGAAAATTCCCCGAACATCCCCCGCCTGTCTCGCACGTGTAAATCGGACGGTAACTGTGGATTCAAAAAGGTTTTTGTCGTGAAAAATTTTCTTGTTGGCAAATCCACGAAGATTTTTTCAATCCCTCAATCCCCGGTGAATCCCTCCGGGATTCCCCGAAAATGCCTAGCCTATATAATCTGACAGAACAAGTCCGTGATGTGAATGTGTGTAGTTATATGACAAATAAACGTGCAAAAAAAAGAAAACTGACAAAAAATAAAAATTTTTCTAAAATGTGATAACGGAAGCGGAATCTCAGAACTTATCTAAATGAAACAATAATGTGAGTTTAAAAAATGGGTATAAAAATTTGTTGCATTTAGACTCTTTTAATTCAAGTTCAATCTTTTTTAAAAACACTCTTTGTTGTGTGCGGCTCGCCCGCTGTGTGTCGGATGCAGGAAGAGTACGATTGTACTCTCGATGTTGCATTGTTTGCGATTTAACTGCGAGCGGCTTTCTTGGGGCTATACTAATTTTCTCACATAGTATGCAAAGTGCTTTCAAGGAGCTGGTGTTTTACGAGTTCGGCCATTTGCAACAAAGCATGATAATGAGTAAACATAAGGAAATGGATAGCAAAGCAGTGAAAAACTGCAAGTGCATTTTCACCACTCACTGTTGCATGAAGAAAACTTTCGAAAAAGAAACATCAGCATTAACGTTGTAGTGCAGTTGATGCCATGAGGAACAAACAACGCTTCCGGAATTAGTACAAAAACAAAACCTTCACCGCCTCGGAAATAAGGTTTTTCAAAAAAGACGTCCGCAAAAAAGGTTTGGGACCAGTCCCCACTGTGTATTCACATGCTCGAGCCCAGCATTAGAAAATTGTAAAAAATGAATTTTCAGAGTCCTGCGGCATCCCATCTTGGCGTCATTTATGGAAGGAAGCTTAGTATTCTACAGAGAACAATAGTGAAAAGTGAATGCTGTTATCAGTGAGTGGGTGAATTGCCAACAATCGCGAATGGAACTCCGGTGCTAGGGCCTTTGTCAACTTCGGCATTCGAGTCTGTTCTTGCTGAAGTTGGCGGCGTCACGGGCTCTCGTTCTCGCTTCGACCTTCCGGGTCTCGAGTTGTATCGAAGCCAAGCTCATGAAAACGGTAGTAGTGCGGTATCATTTTTGCTATTGTTGCAATCGCCGCCGACGGCGCGTTGAACTCGTTGCGCCACCGCTGTTTGCAAACGCGTTCGGCGTCGATCGACGGACGAGATAGAGGCGAACGCTCCTTGTGGCAGGACATGTCGCAGAGGCCGTTCTTTCACTGAAAGGCGACCTTTGTTCCGGCTTCTACGCATCTACACATTCACATTGTTGATAATTTTATGTTTTGCAGGTCAGTGATCGATTATGCTTGTGGGTTCGATGGATTGGGGAATTCGGGGTTCGGAGGAGAGAGAGATTATTTCTAAATGAAAGCTTAGCCTCTGTTTGTTGCACTCTGCGCGGGCTATGCAGAATGCTGTAAAGGTTGGATGAAATATTGCATTTTTTTAATCATAAGATGAGTTTGGTCTGCCCGTTTTTTTACCAATCGACGCTATTTTACCCTTTCTTAAAAAGTTTGCTTTCTCATGCCTTGTTCTTACCATTCGACGACCTGCTACACCGTCTGAGCTGTGAAAGAGTCGACGACCACAACGAAGCTGCTAGTCTTCTGATGCTGATCGACGCCGATCAGACTGGAAGTGCGACGGAGTTTGCAACGAGACCGAAGTTGTGCCGGCCGTCTTCGAGCTCGCAAGGGAATACCTCGATCGTTCGCATTGGCCCGCGAATGGCAACCTTGTTAGCAAGAGCTCACTCGACGCACAACTGGCGGCATCGCTTTGCTGGCTCAGCCACGATGGTGGCAGCAACGCCAAGGTGATGAGCGATGTCGGCTTTCTTCACACCGAAGCACCAGAGACACGTAGCGAGCCAGAGCTTGTCAATCAGAGCGCCCAGATAATGGAAGATGGACGTGTAGTGGGTCAACTGGCGCTGGTGACAGCTGTGGCACTGCCAGAAGAGAAAGGAGCGTGCGTTCCGCAGATCTCTGGATCAGTTCCATGTGACCGGTAGGCGTGCGATGCTCGGCTGGTGTTGCGCGACACCAGCACAGTGGTGGACCGCCGAGAATGCCATGCTTCGTGAGGAAAGCCAGCTGATCGACGTTGTTCATATGCGGAAAAGCGAACGCGTCGGGCATGCGGTAGCTGGTAAGATTCAGCGTTTCGTGAAACTGTAAATTCTGATTGTTGACGACGTCGATCGGAGACGTGAATGTGAACGCATTTGAATGCACAATCCGTTCAGCTTGCTGATTTCGGTCAGTCAGTAACTGATGTTCGTTGGCCATAATACGTGACGCAAAATTCTGAACAAATGCAATAAAAATTGCAAAAATTGTGCAAATTGCGCAAAAATGATGAGTGCTGTTCGTAGCCTAAGGCTGATTTGCTGGAGGCTTGGTGAGGGCCCTTTTGCTGAGTACCCATTTAATGATTCGGGCTCCCAATGATTCAGCATGACCCAGAGTAGCACATGTTCAAGAAATATGACAAAGAATCGGGACCTAAACTTCATGTGAACATTATGACACGAACGCCAAGCGGTAGGAAATCAGCGTCGACGTGCTGACCGCTCAAAATCGGTGGAAGGGCTGAAGCGTTCTTCCGGGCTTGCCCTAATATTTTTGCCGTTTGACGACAAGACCGCCAGTTAATTCTCATCTCTCGTCTATGCGCCCTGTCTTGTCTTGCGCCCACGGTCTCCCTCTTCTCAGCTCAAGTGCAACGTCGCACAAGATGAAACGAAGTGCCAAAAAACGACAACATTGCGCGGGGGGCAGTCATTCATTGCTATTTCAAAACGTTCTTTTTTGTCGTCTGTGCACTGCGCAAGCCTGTAAAACTTGCAGGTTCATATCTCGAGATTTAGCCATACGATTTTTAAAATTCTAACATCTTTGAGTTCGGCATGAATAGTTCAGTCCGAAGCCATAATTGTAGTGCTGCTGGAAATTCTCCTTCTACGCGAGAGTCTTTTGCTTTACCACGGCCAAAATTAGCGCTACTATGTCGGAAGCAGTGTACACACATGTATTTCATGAGAGCGAAAAGTCTCGCCCATCCGACTGACGCGTAATCGTTCACACGTGAAGTTACGTAGAATTTAAGTCAACACGTTATCAAATTTCAAGATAACGTTTAACTCTGACGACATTTAATTAAGGAGACGCCACAAACAAAAGCAAGCGATCACAAAATTGCTAATGCTAAAGTATAAAGTACAACTTCCATTAGGGCGCCCTTCTATTGTTTCGTTAAAACACGCATTCTTGGTGCCGGCTTACTTGTCTTCTTAAAACGTGTCGTAATGAAAATAATGGAGTAATGAAACTAATAATGGGAGCTCCTAATAATAAACTATTTTAATTTTACCGAGTCTATTTTACAACGTCATACTGGACCGATAATATTTTCTGCCATCTAGTGCACACTAGTTCTGTTCCTCTGCGCAACGCTCGCTCCGTTCTTAAAATGAACGATGCCCATTGCAAAGTGTGCTCGTGGGTACGCGAGTCGAGCTTTCATCTTCGACCACGTATTCGTTTCTGGCCGATAGATTTCGCCCGAGTCGATCAGCACATCACTGTCAGCGTCCACGCCGCCAACGACGTAGACGAGGCCTTTGTGAACGACGGCGCGCGCTGCGTACCTTTGCAGATGCATATCGGCCATCGTTTTCCAGCACTTTGTCGCACTATCGAACATCTCAACGGATCGAAGCGTATCGGCGCCGCTCCAACCGCCGATGACGAACACCTTGGCATCGTCGACGACTGCGACGCCCATTCCGCAACGCGCGACGCTCATCGATTTCGACATGAGCGTCCACTCGTTCGCGGTAGGGCTATAGATTTCGACAGAGCTCAAGCACGACACGGGACGCTTCGACGAACAATCTGAGTTGCTTCCTCCAATTGCGAGCACGTGTGAACCTATAGCGGCAGCGCCCAAGTCGTGCCGCGCTATGGACAAGTTTCGAACCGAAGACCACACGACTTTTGTTAAGTGAAAAAATTCGACAGTGTTCAAACATCGGTTGTGTTCATCGACGCCGCCGATCGCGTAAATTTCTCTACTATCGCCATCCTCGCGAAATGTCGAGACGACGGCGTGATGAAAACGTTTGTATTTCATGCTTTTCGTAGGCGCCCATTTCTCGGTCAGCGCGTCGAACATGAATACCATGTTCACCGCCCCATGGAACTCATTTTCCGTGCCTTCGACGGCGAAGAGTACCGTAAGAAAGCTGTCTGCGTCAAAGTGTTTCAGAGGAGTCGGCAGTGCAGTCGTCTCGGTCCACTGATTAGTCGTGAAGCTAAACTCTTCTACCGCCTTTGTCGATCCGTTTCCGTCTCTCGTTCCACCGATGACAAGAATTTCACCTGAAAGTGCGTGAAAATATGTCGTGAAATAAAACGTGAACTTTCACATGCGTTTGCCTGTTTTTGCGCCTTCAGCAGAAGGATGACCAACTGGTCAGATGTTACGTCAGTCAGTTGAGTCAGTCAGTTAGTCTGTCACGGGCATAACTCTATCGCCAATGAACTTTTTTAGACCAATTTTTTTATTCTACTCCAAATTAGCTGTAGATGTGCTTTTGGGGTCGCTGCTCTCAAAAGTGTTCCATGAAACACCTATGTTCCAAAACATGTTTCAGAATCGATTGATAATTGATTTTTCTGCTTGTTTTCGCTATTTTTAAGTCGATTTTGCTTGCAAACAGACGGAAAGCTGCAGAACACATACTACTGCGTTCGTATGCTTAGCGTGTGTTCCAGAAGTGTTCCAAGGTATTCTAGGACACTTTTTTCATAAAAATCGATTTTTTTTAACAAATTTTTTGACAAAAAGCGTTTTCACTACTGTATTTTCTTGATTAATCCCCCGGCGGGATTATTCAATTTTTGCCATTTTGGACCAAAATTTTTACAAAATAATAATCCCCCGAGGGGGGATTATTCAAAAGTGCCATCCGATATGCTTTGAAAATAAAATTTGTATAGCGCTAAATTTTGTGCTTGTAGTAGAAACTCACTCTCAGACAATGTGCTCTGACCTCTGTGCAGCCCATACTTTTGCTTTCGATCAAGAATTTCCCCGTTACTAAGTAAAAAAAACCGTTTGCCGGCTGGAAAAAAACCATATATTATTAACTGACCTCTGAGAAAAAAATTTGACATAGTAATTCCCCCCTCCCGAATAATCCCCCGGGGGATTAATCGGGAGGGGGAATTAATCAAGAAAATGCGGTATATTATTCGTTCTATAGTCGAATCTAATGGTTAAAGGTGACTTTTTCGGCACGATGCCGATTTACTTGTGCGTTACTTCATCCAATTCACTAGTAGGCTACGTGTACGCCATCTCTGGCGCACAAGGCTAGTTTGGTCCAATCACAATGTCTTCTTTGTCTGGCACACGCGGAGTGTTTTTGCAGAAAATTTCCGAAAGAAAAAAGTGCTTTTTTTACTTGCTAGAGGGAAAATGGGGAAAAATGTTTCTTCTTGGCAACCGGAAAACGGAAAGGAAACGGAAACGGGAAACGGAAAAAATGCAAAGTCTGCCCGAAACAACACTATGCGGTGCATAATGGTCTGTGCACATGTTTATGACCATTTTGACCCGGGACGTTTTTGATCCAGGTCTGCAATTACCATCCGTGGGGTTATTTGTGATCTGGATCAAAAGGTCCCTGATAAAATATCGTAACACGTGCCGCTGCAGAATTGTGGTGAGAAGAACACGTGTAGTTGTTCCGTCTTGGTTCTTTTTCCGAAATCGCTTGGTTCAGAACACCGTATGCCAGCCTTCGTTTTTGAACGCTTTCACGTTATGAAAAGTATCCCGGGAAGCTTACCAGAAGATTCGATTGGTGGTGGTTCGTCTGAAGGTTTTGTTGTAGGCTCACGTTGCTTGATTAGAATCGGAACACTGAGTGCGCACATGGAGAGAATAACCGACATGACGATTGGAATTAATATTCTCGGTCGATATCTTGGTTGACTGAGACAGCACTGGTTCTCATTTGCAGGTTTGATGAGCTTCGATTCGTCACTTTGGTCCATTCCAGGCGGCAAGAGAACATTTAAGGAAGCTGTGGGTTTCTCTCCTTCGATGACAATGGCTGTGCGACGTCTGGGAGTTGTAGGCTGTTGATCTTCATCTGTTCCGTCTTCGAGCATTTTTATCCTTTTTTCAATCTTGTCAGCTAGCCAAGCGCGACCACCGTCTCGAAGAAAATGAACAAACCTCGTGTAACCATTTGGCAGACGATATAGTTCTTCCAGTAAAGCGAATTTCTTTTCGTCGTCGCCAACCCGTTTATCTTCGACTATGCTGAAGAAGTCCCTCCCGCTGAAGGAAGCAGCATATTCTTTCTTTAGAAAGACTTTAAATTCTTCGTAGTTGATATTCGGAATGATCTCCCGCATGCAGTCTTTTAAAGTCCTCTGTTCAACATCGGTCATTGGTTCCGTCGCCATGTTCAAACACAAGGCAACGTTCGCTAAGTGTGTACACACGCACACACACTAACGAAGCTTTTTATTTTGAGCTTATCACGCTTTTACAGTCATGCGACACTTGCAGTCACATGCAGTTGCGTTTTTTCTCTGCCGCCCTGATTGTTAAACGCCAATTATAAACTTTTGCTTGCTCCGTCAGATGTGAAAAACCCTGTGTACCTGCTGCCCACACTAGGTCCCCAAATACGCTTAGAGATACGCCTTTTGCTGACTCACTGATGCACGAACATGCGAACGGTTTCGTCGTCTCTTGTTGCAAAAGCTGCCGAAACTAACAAGCAACTGATTCGTCGATCTCGGACGTTAATTCTGTGCTCATACGGGTTGTTCTTGTTTATACGTTTCAGATTTGGTGTGCGGCACGAGCTTGTACAGTAGACTGGCAGTGTTCTTGAGCGTGCATCGTTCGACACTCTTTTCAAGTACGCCCTCAAATAGATAGTTTCACGCTAGCTGGGCTAAAACGACTCGTTCCGCCTTCGCAACGTTGGATCTAAAACTCGCCACACATAGGTAATACTGTTCAGCGCCTCTCATCCGAGTTCTTCACAGGCAACAAGCACTTGTGAACAACAATGACGCTTTTGCTTTTGCTGTTTCAATGTTGACATGTGATGCATCTCTATTTTGACGTCGTGTGAGATGAACTAGTCACTCACATTTCATTGTTTCAAATAACGACTCCCACGTGTGTTGTTGCGAGGGCGTAAAACAGCGTGTGGTGAGCACTCGGAAAGCACATGTGCCATTTGTGCCGAGATAAGCCAACAGCACCGTCGGCTGATGATGACGCAACACGCTCTCCGACAGAAGCCGAAGTACTGCAACCGCGCAGCGAAGGAGACGCGCCACATGAGACAGGGGCAAGTCGAAGGCTGAACTTAGCAACACGTAATCGAAGAAGACGGCTTCAACCGTGAAACACCGCTAAGGCGACGGCACAGCGCAGCACAGCGACCCTGACTGACACAGCATTCTTAGCGTAGCGTACAGTAGTGTCCACCGTAGGTATAGTACCGTACAGTAGAGTAGCCTAAACAGAAAAGATTAAAGTAGCTGACAGCACTTAGCATAGCGCACTGCAGAATGGCTTAAAGTACTACTAATAACATTGTGCAATGTAAATAAAATAAATTTTCGAATCCTCAAACTGCGAGCTCAGCAACAATATGTTCCAAGTTGTTTAGTGCCAGAATACCAGCCTTTTCCCTGTCATTTGGTCCCTGGAGCATCTTGGCCTACTGGAGGCCGGTTGTTGTCATCCATAGCTCACCCAAGACCCAAATTCAATGGTTTTTGTGGGAGCAAGTTAGGATTTGTTAACAGATTAGCAAGTTTGAAAGTTCTTGAATGCAAATCGCATTGAATACACCTGGAAGTTGCCAATCAGAAGACAAGTTCGTGTTCAACAAGGGCTACATGGCCCGGAAATAGGTTCGCTTAGTTTTGGAGTTCGCAAAGCCTCAATTAATTTGTCTGTCGCTGAGCGTGACCAGCGAGACTGTGACTCACACCGACGGCTATCGACGATAACGTGATTCCAGCGCGCTGCTTCAACTCCTTGCGAACATCGTCGAGCGCGCTTTGAACCATCTTGTTGCAGAAGACGTAGACGACGCCGTTCATTGAGCAGTTGACGATAAAGATCAGCCTTGTCGTAAAGCCAGCAAAGATCGAGTCCCACACCTTCCCGATGCACTGACAGAAGATCTCCGTCAGAAGCTGAAAGTTCGTGATGATGAAAAACTGAACGAACACCTTCCGTTCGGCCGCCGATAAATCGCATCGAACTCGGCGTTCGATTTGACCACCATCGCGCCAATCGCTCGATGCTGCTTAGAGAGCGCTAAGAATGAGCGACGTTGAACGCCTCGCTACGACGATTACGGTAGAGCTGAAAGCGCAGTCGGCGTACGAGTAAACGAGGCCGCCCGTCTGCGCGACGTCGTAGCTCGCCGCGTACTCGGTGTGAACATAGAACACGTGACAGCAGGCGAGCGCCGTAGGGAGGCCGGCGGCGATGCCGAACGCCCTAAAGCGCCGCGATGAGGAAGAGAATCCGCTTCCCGCCGAACAGGTGGTCACGCGCGCGGGTCGCGTGAGCGTGATGAATCGACTAGTATTTAGGGGGAAAATGGTGAACCTATACCTATGTGTTATAGCCCTGTGTTAGAACATAGATGTTTCCTAGCGTTTCTCGGAAAAAAGACATCCAATCACAATCGAGTCGGGGACGGGGCGACCTGTCAGCGTCGACGATCAGTGGGTGGCGACCTCTCGCGGTCGGTCGACGAGCGTGACCGCCGATCACTTGTGGGCGAATAAGCGCCGTTCTCGTGACTAGAGGGTAGGTTCGTACCCAAACCGAACCCGACCTCTAATGATAAAATAGTTTCATTTGTGTTGTGATTGTCTGCTTAACATGCATGTAGATAGATGTCCGCATTTAGCTGATAATTTGATGGTGCACAGCTTGCCTTTGAGGCCGTTGCATTCTGAGGCTCAGACTAGCCATTGTGTTGATTCTACTGAGCAATGATATCGATTTTTTATACAAAAGAAGCGTACTTTTCTTATTAATCCCCGTTTCACGGGTCGTCTCTCACGAGACTGTGTTGGTCAGCAGTGAAAGTTAGAATCTAGTTCACTCCACGGGCTTTCCTTCTCTCATGGGTTCGTTGCCGTAACGTTTTCCTGGAATCTGCGCTTTTGGCTTGCTGAAAGTTTGCTGACTAGCTATGCTTGCCTCAGTACGAACGTGTCGCTTCCCAGTTGCGAGCAGCCTTCACTTCATCTAGCTTGTGTCAGCCTTTTGCGCAGCACGACG
>JAQGBB010001174.1:0-14428 GCA_034691745.1 Prismatolaimus dolichurus
TTGCTACGTTGGTTCATGCACTGTGAAAACGGCTGCGCCCACTGCAGTTTTATCAAAACGTAATTATTTGGCGAAGTGTACACTTATGTTACACGATACACCGGTGTAACACGTTTTCTATACCCTCCGTGTAGCTTGCTTGCTGTTCGCCTATCAACGTGTGTGTTGCACGCTTTTCTAATTATTCTATAAACATGTGTTTGTTTGGAGGAGTCGAAAAGCGTCACAAACGAGGAGAACGAGCATGCGAATTTGGCGGTACGCGAAACTGGCTTGTTCTAGCTTCGGAAAGTGTCGTCTCACGACGGCTACAAAGAATGGTCACTTGTAGGTCAGTGAGAGAATACAGATTTCAAAATTCAAGAAAATTTGAATAAAGAGTAAAAAACGTTTTGGAGCACCGATTGATGGTCTACCCAAGGTCTTGGCTTAGGATAGCGACCTTGTTCAGATACCGTTGCTGCGTTGTTAGCTTGTCTTCGTCGGCTCCCAATCTAGCAGTTTACTACAGCGCAACTAATGCGTAAATTCCAGCAAAAAGACATGGGCACACTTGAGTGCTTTGTCAGCACTATTTACAAAATGTTGGGTAGCCAAAATGCTTTTATCGGGCCAGCGAGTGAAGTGCTTGCAGCTTGACGGTACGATCGTCAACTCGTCCACGTGGATGGCGCCAGTCGGTCACTCTGGGAGTCAAGGGCTTGAAGTGCGGTTGCTGTAGTAGCGCCGGAAGTCTAGAACGGTAGAATCGCGTTTCACTTAGTGACATTCAGCAACAAGATACCATCAACAACATGGCGCCTGCTGTTGGTTGCAGAACTAGCACTATGGTGTACGTATTGCCGTCGCAAAGTGACCATTGGCATGAGTGCAGCCCTAAGGCCTTAGCTACCAGCAGTTGCTCTCCCCCTGCCGATCTGTCTCGAGCTCCCGGGATTGCGAGCAGACTGTCGTAGTTCAATGCAAGAAAGTCTTATGCACAACAGCAACCGAACCATAGGTTGCGGCATCGTGCAGCACTGTAAAGTAATGCATACTACGCACGAATAAGCTGCTGCACTAGTGGCAAATACAAACCATTCCGACATTCAGTCACTCATTCAGCGCAAAGTACGAGTGCTAGCACTGTCAGAACGATTGACCGGTCACTCGGTCGGCCGTGCGGCTGCCGAATCGAAGAGCGGCGTTTTCGCGGGACGAGCACATGGGGATCGAGCTCGACGTCTACTTCTAGCACGCCCGCGTTGCGCAACGTCATCGGCTCACGTCTGGAACGGCCAACGACGTCGCGACATTGGAGCATTTGAACGGCGAACCAACATCGAAATTGCAGTGCTTGACGCGGAGGTTCGTGGGGACTCCTTGCTTCGGGCAGCCCAAGTCGAGCGGGGTATCCGACTTGTGTCGCAGACGACGATGTCATTGTCGACTGGGCGCGACGAGCTCCATCCGCTCGAGAGCTGAAGGGCGCTAAATCGGCACCGAAAGTGCGACGGGCTGTAGGCAGCAGATGAGAAAGGGAGAATCGACTTGGGGTGAGCCGAGGGCAGCTTTGGCCCAACAGAAGGGGCGAAATTGTGTTCCTCGAAGCAGAAAGGCTAACCTAACTGTTCCTCCGTGTTCTCTGGAAAGTGTGCGAGCCAGCCGTTCTGCAGCGGCAGGCTGATGACCGGACTGCTGATTACGTACTCTCCAGCAGCTTTGCAGCAGCGCATTGTCCCTAGCTATCCGCCTTTCGCTGCAGTTCGGAGCTGTGCAAAGGACACATCGCTAATTGATCCTACGTCTCGGCAATAGGTGTTGCATTGGCTGTACTTTGAACGCACTGCGATGCTGGTTTTCGTCTCAGTATTCTGCGGACTTACAGTAAGCCCACGACCACGGCGAGTAGAGGTAGCGGATGCCACGAACGTCGTCCTCCGAGAGGGCGTAGCTCGGGTCGTACGGCCGGTTGATTGGGAACATGACCGCCTTCAGGAACTGCGAGTGCTCGAGTCCCAAGAGGTGGCCCACCTCGTGAACGGCCGTCTAACACAGTTTGCCTGCAAGTCATTGCTTCAGCGGTTCCGCAAACGCGTGACGTACCTGGTAGACGTTGATGCCGCCGCTAACGTCCAGCGTCCAGAGCTCGTCGGCGTCGAAGTGTAGATTACCGTTTTGCGGATAAAACCCGTGCGCAACAACACCATCTAATAAGAGGGCATACAGTGCCTAAGAATCAGGTTGAGAGTGTTAGCCTGCATTTGCGGCGGCTGGAGCTTTGCAACTTTTCGAAAAAGCATTAAATCTACCCGAGTATTTATGTTGTTATGGCTTTTTGTAGCTTTCGAGACGCGAGATTACGGTATTTTGAAATTTACCCTGTCGTCAGTCGGAAATTATGGACGGTTTTGTTAGAAATGAAAACGGTGTCAATGCGAAACAACAGCAACAACATGCTTTGAAAGTAGTCGACAGGCGTGTAAAAGCACACTCCTTGTACTGGAGATAAAAAAATTCAAAAGTTGAGAGAGCGAAAGTTCAACCTGAAAGCGTTATTGGCCTACTTTTTCCGTCAAACGGCAGAGAATCATTGTGATCGCCTCGCGCAAAGTAGACGATCACATCGGTGGTCTTATTTTGCTCAACGACCTCGATAAATTGTAAAGCTTTCCTCGACGCTGTTGCCCATTCGTTGAAGGCACGATGTAGGACGTTCCTGCAAGGGACAACACCCATGTCGACGGTTTCTTGGACGAATCCGGCAGTTCGACACACCGCATTATGAAACGATCGTATCCTTTCATCAGCCCATACGGGTCGGCGAGCTTCCACGTTAGCTTCTTCGCCTTCCACTTTGAGCGATGCGGAACTAAAACGTCGCGTCATCAGTTCCGCAGCATAGGCTACAAAGGAGGTGTTAGCCCGGGAGCATGCTCACCAAACCGTTTCTCCCGCGGATGCCTGCTTTTAGCTGGAGTTCCGCAACGAGGCTGCTTCATGAAATCAACGGTAGCTGGGCTTAGCTTGCCCGTTTCCGCAAGACCGAGATCATTTTGAAACGACCTATTGCGTCACGCAATCATTGTGAACAACTGTTTAGTGTGCACTATAGTACTAGTGCACTAGGAGTGGACGACAGTTTGGGCAGTGGGCTGTGCAGGTCACGGTAGCTACTTCAAAGCATTTGCAAATTCCTCGTCGGTTTGGGTGAGATTGCCGAGATCCGCTTGCGTGTACTTGTACTTCATCAGGTAAGCCTGAAAGACACATGCACGAAGACTGAGTTGGAACTAAACTAAAGCGGTGATGGAACAGAGAAATCTTTGCTATTCATTCGGACACGCATGCCGTTATCACCATGCTGACCGAACAGCGGAAGACTGGGCGTTTGTTTGTTGGGCAGAGGCCGCACAGGCTTTCAATTCGCCGTTTTGTCTTCATCGAAAGTAGTAAAGGAAGAAAGCTTGACAAATAGCTCATTGTAAAGCTAATGGCTAGTAAATGAAGCTAAAAGCTAGTAAATGAAAAGTAGGACATGCCGATATGATGTCACGCATTGAGGACATCTTGACGACGGAGAGTCAACGTGGTGTGCTGAAGTATTAGGAGGGATAACTTTTGAACGACAACTTTGTGTCCGTCAGTCAAATCGTTCATGATTTCATTAACTGTGCCATCATTTGTGCGTGATGCGAAAATAAATCTGCCAAACGTACTCTCGCAAGAATCGTTGAAGTGTCTTCTTCCGCCTGAACAGGCCGAGAGGACGCCGGATGCACGAGGAGAAGCAGCAAAGTGCTAACGTCGATGATAAGCATCGGGCGGCACGAGCGACTGAGAGTTGAGCATCAATCAATCAGTGCCGCGCCGTCGGCAAGAGAGTCCTCTTCAGGGCGCGAACAGTCTGCAACTTACAGTTGCTCCCGCTGGCTGCCTCTAGACTTTGAGGGTCTAAACTGACGGGAGAACATCGATCTTCGCATCACACCCAGGCGGACGGCGCGATCTGCCTACTGACACCTTTCCGAGTGAAAGATTACGCAGTCGCTTGTTTTACAAGTGCGCAACGTGCCGCCGGCCGATCTGCGTGGCGGCATGTGGGTTAGGTAGTTAGGGACCTATCGCTTGCACACGCAGTCGTGCAACAACGCTAATACGCACATAACGAACGTCGTCTTGCATCGATCGCACGCCCAGTCTCCTTTCCTAGTGGGTCAGTGTTTTAGAAAAACGCAGACGCCTAAAGCGGTCAACGATCGTGCGCGCACGACGAAAGTCAATTGAGGTGCCAACAGCTGTTCCGTCAACGCGCAGTTGGAACCCACCACAAACAAGACAGTTGTCAGTCAGGCACACAAATACAAATGTATGTTAACATGCAAATGTGCTGTGCCACCGGATTTGACACGCATCGGTAGGAATGGGTTAATAGTTTTGCAATTTCCTTCTCTCTCCGAGGTTTATACGCACTTTCGCGCTTACTTTCTCCGAACATAGTGGCTGTCTACGACGCACTAAGTATCATAGCACTGGGATACTATTTGGAAATTTACCCTCCGGGCTGCTTTTGCATTTCGTCGGCGCTGCCATGAGCGCTTCGCACAATTCGTTCAGGTAGAATTCGGGGTGAGAACGCGGAAAAAGCACCTTTTCACGACGGCGTAGATCTTCAGAAAACGATCGGCTCGTTTGGACGGATCGACGCGCCGCGCAGGTGCACAGTTTCAGTGCATAAAGAAAGCACAATTCGCGAGCACGATTCACAATGGCGATCTCCGCTATAAACTAGGCGCTCCAGTCGCAGCTAGGCGTAACTTCCTTCAAAAGCTGTACATCATCAAAAGCTACGCATAATCGTACACCCGCGATTTTTGCCGGCTCTCACAAACGTGAAAAATACAAGGGACAATGAGCGCAAGTTATAGCACAGAAAGTGGAGATGCTGCTGCGAAAACACACCACGAGTAAAGTCCCACCAACAAAACGCGCAATTTGCGAACAGCTTCACAAAGTTTAGCAGTGCACGAGTACGCGGCACCTTTCAGGGAGCGTAACGGTGGGATTTACTGTGGTTCAACAGTGCTCGTAGTCCTCCCTGCGTCACACTCTTGAAGGACAGTTTTCTTTGCTTTACCTGCTCAACGTCACAACGTCGTTTTACATTTACAACCGTCAACAATGCTGCAGCTGGGGTTTGAGCTAGACCATCGTAGTTTAAACTTAGAGGATGTGTTGAAATGTGTTAGATGCTCGTCCAAATCTGCTAGCTGAAACTCACAGGATGTTCTGGGTTGTACCTATATAACGGAGAGGATGTTAGGCATTAGCCATGTGCTGCTAGCCTAGAATCCACTTATAATTTTTCGTTTACTACCGGCGTGTGCTGTAAGAATAGCCGTGTAATGACAATGCAAGAAAGCAGAAATTCAAGATGACTGCCGCAAATTCTGCAGTTGGTTTGCTTGCTTACACTGTTATTTTTATAGCACGTAATATCGATACGCTAGGTTTTGAATTCAATTATAAGTGAATAAATAGTATTTTAAATGTAAGCTGTTTGCATTTGGGTATGTGTTACGAACCCAAGGAAAAGGGAAATCACCGAGAGTTTTCCACTTCCTTCGTGCAAAACCCCTAAGGGAAAAAAGAAAACCGCGGGATTTCCCTTTTCCCTGGGTTCGTAACACATACCCTTTACATATACAAATATCGATAGCAAAGCAGAGGACAGGAGATGAAAACACAACTTCAAATTACAGTGTTATCTATCAGAATCTATGTTTGCGTGCACAATTTTTTCCGGCGAAATCTTTCGAAAGTTGGCGCCCCAAAGTTTCATCGACTACACGCTATAGTCTTTCTCGCCGTGAGGGTTGCAAAGTCGAAAACGCTTATTCGTCTGAAAACAAGTGCGTGTAAAGTGTTCTTTTGTGTTTGCATGCGCTTTGCACACCGAAAAATGTTAACTTTAGACCATGAGTTTATGGCCGTCCTGTGCCGCAACGAGTCGTCGATGTCTGCCGTTCTGCAACTCGCGCCGCTTTCTCTCGGCACAGAAAGTCGCCCGCATAACAACTCATTACACGGTCGTGGATCGCGCAACTGACTCGCGATGGAAGGGTATCAACTACTCTCGTCCCTACGTTTCGGAATTTTTGACTCGGTTACTTCAGCGGGAGATTCATCGGGAGATTCGCTGCGGAGCGTTTAACCGGTCACACTTGCAAAAACCGCAGACCAAAGCATAACTTTCGTCCCTTTTTAAGATTTTTTTTCGCTGTCGTTCCACTTTTAGATTTTTCTCCACGCGTTTGACCAGTCAAAAATGGAGTTATTTCTTGGGAAAGGTTCTTTTTGCCACCCAAAAATGTTATATTCCTGTCACCCAAAAGTCACGTGATTGGAAAGTTTATTTATGGCGTCGGTAAAATTTCTTGCTTGCATACTATTCTCTAAGCTTACTGGAATTCTCTTCGCATCATCACGCTATCATCATTTTGCCGTAATCTTCCTCATTGTATGAATTTTTATTTGCCTTTATGGCTGAACCTATTCTTTGCCTCATTTCTATTGGTTGGATTTTGGGTCACAAAAAAATTTTTGGATGACAATGCTGTTCCTTATTTTTTTATTGTTGACTGATGCCACGTGCCGCGTTTCCTTCAACCTATGTTTGTCTCCCAGTTTTGAATTTTCGTCCACTTTTGGCGCTATTGGAGTTTGGGTCACTTTACTCGAAAAGAAAATAAAGTGAGCTAAAGTCCTTTTGCAAAAATAAAATGACCTAAAGTCCGCTGAGATTCGCGCTGTTGCATTTTAGGCCACTTTACTCGAAAAGAAAATAGTGACCGAAACTCCGCTGAGAGTAAAGTTAGCTAAAATCCAATAACCAAGGGTCATACGCAGAAACTTTATTCAAAAATAAAAGTGCCAAAATTTAGTTGAAAAACGCTAGAATTTTGAGTTTAGCAATAGTGGGTCTCAAGGATCGGTACATACAGTATGCGAGTCTCCAGCGTGACGCCACTTTAACCCTGAGCAATTATATCAGTCTTTCAAGCATACTATTGTAGAATTGCACAAATTACGTCGTTTGCAAGTTAAAATAATAGTTTTAAAATTTTTACGGCGGGACATGCGTAACTAATTTGAAAAATTTCGTTCAAAAATTTAAAAAATACTAAAAATTAATTATTACAAAAATTATAAATTTAGAAATTATAAATTTTTACGACGGGGTATTTGTTAAGAGTTTAAAAAGTAAAAAAACCATTCGAAACTGAATGTTCTAGTGTGAAATATTCCCGTTCTTCGCGTGTTGAACACCGAGTGTTCTGGGTGTTCTTGGTGTCCTGCGTTCTGGAACACAGTGTTCAGGATGTAGACCATTCGGCACTGCCAATAGTGCGGAAACGGGCATTTTCCCTGCCACAAAAGCATTCAAAAACGCGTAGAATCGATCGACTCTGCAACACGTTCTACGACAGCAGTATTCGGTAATATGTTTCGCAGACTTCGGGTCAGCTGACGCCAAGAAGCTTACATCGCACAAGAGCCATCGTCGGTTGGCGCGAAGTGTAGCACCGACTGCCTGTGCACGTCCTACAAACTTGTCCGCGTGCTCTCGTCTTGTATTCTTGCTGTATGGTTTGCTGCTGAATGTTGCTGTCGTTTAGCGCCAGGGTGATTCTGCCGCTTTTCGAGATAGCAACTACATCCGTCTCGCTACTCCCAAGCACGGCTAGAAGGAGGACGAATGCAGACGACGCGACGACGTTACGCATTGTTTCGTCTGCGCGATCGGCATTTTCTCACACGATCGTCTGGCGCGGAGAAGACGATGCGGATCCTTGTTTTCACGCCTGATGAGCCGACTTTTGAAGTTTTTTCAGGAAAAATTTATGGATGCAAGTTGTCAACAAAAGATGAAAAAACTCACCGTCTTGATATCTAGCGCCACCTGATCGGGCTGACAATGAGAAGCTTTCTTTCTCTTCTGAACTGCTCACGTGCAGTTTAGGGTGGCAAAAAAATTCATTTTTTTCGCTAAAATGACTAATTTTAGCACGGAGAGCACGAATCCAGTGGAACTTTTTTAAACTTTGGAACAAAAATTTTCCAAAAAAATTTTGGTGACAAGGGGGACCTTTAGGGCTCATCCATATATGCCGTCACCTAAAAATTCAAATTTTTCGAACGACTCCGTCAGCTGGCTTAGCAAGTAAACATAGGCTATCTTTTACACTTTGCGTCACCTTTTACGTAAAATTTTCCGACCCCGCCTCTCCCTCGACAGGTGACATCATATATAGATGAGCCCTTACCTCTGAAAAGTCGAAAAAATTTACTTCTCCAAAATTAAAACTAAATGTCACGAGCTTGAATTTATATTCTCCGTGCAAAACTAAGTCGCTCTGGCGAGAACAAATCTTTGACTTTCTGAAGATCAGGGTACTCCCCTTTGCCAGCAAATTTTTTGAATAATTTTTTTTTCTTCAAAAGTCGAGAAATTCCATTAGATTTGTGTTCTTCGAAGCAAATTTAGTCATTTTTTGGTCGAAATTTGTTTCGACTTTTTAGAGGTAACTTTTTGATTTTTTTTGTTCCAAAATTAAAAAATTCCATTAGATTCGTGTTTTCCGTGCTAAAATTAGTCATTTTAGCGAAAAAAAATTTTTAATTTTTTGGCTACCCCAAACTACACTAATGCCCATGCGCTACGTGTAAATCGGGGCGACGGGAATTTACATTTATACCACAGCTTCTACAGAAAAGCTTTTTCTTTCAAAACGAAGCCAGACGTCGCACTCAAAGAATTTTAGGAATCGTGCTGAAGCAGAAGTACGAAGTGGGGACGTTCACGTAACTTTTTGCATCAGAAAGCGAGCGTAGCGAGCAACAAGAAGGATGCCTAGTGGTCACATTGAGACTTCCGCCCCCGATGCTCAGCCCCGCGCCTCCAGTCAAAATTGAAAGTTAGCCGATGAGAGGTGTTCCAGCGTGTTCTAAAGTGTTCTCGTGTGTTCCAGGGTAGCCAAAACACGATCTCAAATTTTCTCATTTTTTCTTCATGCCGGATGTCTTTCGACTTCGCCGGTCACTTGTCGACTTTCTCTTCGTTCACTTTCTGCTCAGATCACGTGACGCTATGAATTCTAACGTTTTCTTGCTGAAAACGTTTATCACCATGGTGCAGATCTTTCGCAATCTCGACTGAAGAACAATAACAATAATCGAGCAACGTAATTTTACCCAAGTCTAAAGTCACATTTTGTATCCTCTAGGGTCCGTTCGCCGCGACTGCTTTCACCCATTCCGCTCTACGCCGCATCTGCTGGTTCTGCTCGCGCAGCTGTTCAGTCTTCAGCTTCGTCGCGAAGAACGTCCGCACCGTGTCCCACGGGTGGATCATCGAGGGTCGATGAAAGTGCGATGAACGCTTCACGATTAGCGGTATTAACAGGGAGTAGCGTTCACCTCCACGTGACCGCAAGAGGTCACCAGCTTCGTTCCCCTCATGGGTCGATTCCAGTTCGATTTCCTTGCTAACGAGACTTCCCTGCCATTGCGGACTGAACACCGGCGTGGCGTCGACCGTCGTCGGAAGGAGGCCGAGTAGCCAAAGGACGGTGACCACTTTCTGCCGAATTCTCACGCTTTTCATGTTGGTTCAGAACTTTCGTACTGCAAAAATGAAACTAAACTACGCAGATGAAACCCTGGAGCTTTTATCAAGCTTGTGCTTCATCATGGGGGCGAAGATGAAGATTATTTTCGGATTCGCGCGTCGCTAAGCTTCTTCGCGTGATCTTGGAGACGGGAGGAGGATTGAGGGCGAAATATTAACCGGATGGGTATGGATTAGCTCAGTTTGCGGGTGTTGACAAGACGCATGTGATGTCGCCCACATTCATTCAGCTTTTCAGCGTTGACTTAACAGCGTGTCAGGATCAGCGTTGTCCCTCAGAGGGCGCAAAGCATAATAACCGATGCTCAATGTAAAGCTCAAAGTAAAATAAGGCCAGAAGTGGCGGTGCGAAGAGGTAAACGAAGTATTGAGCCGAAGACGGGCTCTAGGATATACACCTATTTCTTGGGAGACATAAGGAGGAAATGGAGATTAGCTTCCTATAGTGTGGAAGCTCAAGACCTCGAAAGCGCACTTTTGAAGCTAATAGGAAATGCAGATTTACCCTAGGCGTAGCGTAGAAGCTCAAAGCCTAAAATTTCCAGACTGGCTAAAGCCAAAGAAGGTTTTTTCCACATAAAATGGAAATAATATGCTATTCGAGAAGAAGTCACGGCTAAGGCCAGTACAGCTAACATATTATTTTGCGTGGTAAATTTTAATAGGTAGAACTCGCTTATTGTTTGCGAGGAAAAAATTTTGAATTTTCGACTGCGATAAACCGTCTGTTCTCACGATAATTTTTGCTAAAACTTCAAGCCACATAATTTAACGCAAAGAAATGGAGATTTTTTCCAAGTGTTATGCTGGTAATTAAATTTATCTTGTTGCATACTAAAAGTGTTTTACACGCTCCATGTGTATCGCGCGCGCTGGTTTTCTCGCTCTTCTTTGGAAACGTGTGACAACGGGCCATTGAAGTCGGTCACAAAGATTTACTGAGCGTACAAACTGCTAAAATGTCAGTTTTCCAGTTTCGATCGAACAACCATTGAGTACTTCTTTTTTCAGCAAAAGGGCCTTCCACAAAAGACGTCCGGCCGTAGAGAGGGAGGGGGTGAAGGGCTTTTCGGACACAACGTTAATTTTAATACGTGGGGATAGGGGATTTTGCGGACAAGGGTTTCAAAAAATTCGAATTTTTCTCTGACGTCTTTAATGGAAGACCCTGAAGCCAGAAAAAAAGTCGCGGAAAAAGCTCCATGTGACTGTCGGGGAAGAGTGTTTCCAAGCCGGTGTCAGTTTGCTGCTCAATTGGCGCCCTATATTGCATACAGCAAAAAACCTTTAACTTTTTATCCAAATGTACGAATAGAGGAAAATTTCGCATATTTTAGTAACCGCTATCGATACTATTTCTTTCTTACTTCAGCAAAAGTTTTTGTGACTGAGAAAGACCGATTCCCCAACTCGTGTCGCCTTCTATTTTACGTAAATAGCCAAAGGAGTGCTTGAGTAAGCTCATCGCTGTTGGAGTTGAGGAATTACGGGCTATTGCTTGTGTGCCAATGGTGTCAGACACCAAGTGTAATGCACAACAATTCCCTCTTTTGCGTTCTACTGAGCAAGCATGGGAGCAGTAATTACATGGCACGCCAAAATTCGATAATGCATCCTGTCACGGATTTACGCTTTTATGGAAGCAAAACACGTTTATCTCTGAGTCAGAAGCACGTAAAAGCTGGTGTTTTGAGAATTTTAGGGTAAAAATCTAAGTCTTTTTACACAATTATTTGTCGCAAAAAATGGTGAAAATCTATAATTTTAGCAGCTGAAAATGACGAAAAGGGTTTTCCTTCTTTCGCTCGTCGTCAATTTTGGAGTCCGTCTAAAAGTCGCTGACTGCGGCTCCGCATTGATCGGCATCGCAGGTGAGCATTTTTGCCAGTCGCGAAGAGAGGGTCAAATCTGCGATTCGAGTGGCGCTTTCGCATGCCGAAATGGCTCTTGCGTTAGCATCTGCGCCATGTTCGACCTCCAGCAGTGCCAATGCCATAAGGACGGTAGCTATGGGATGCGCAGCGACGGAAGCTGCTACCTCTGCTGCGGAAGCTACCAGGCCAAATGCAATATTGTGCCAACGGACGGTATTCAGAGTAATCTTCGCTCGATCACCGATAAGAGATTCTGCTACGACGAATGCAGCTGGGAGAACACTGGCAAGCTTTGCGCCCTAAGGTACAAATGATAAAATTCAGTTAATCTATAAAAACAGTCAGAAATCGACAAAAATCAACCAAATAAATGAAATAAAATTTACAAAATTAAATAAAACAAAAAGTAGAATGTGCGGATCCTCGGGGCTTACGACGTCGAGCCCACAAGACCACAGATGACAACAAATTTTAACCATACTTAATTCCAGGAACACTGACGTCAAATTTGAAACAAATCGGTTCAGGAAGTTTCGAGTTAAGAGCAAAACAAGTTATAAACGTTGGCCACTTATTTTTTAAAAACCACTGATGACACAAGCCACTGATGACGTCAAATTTTAACCTAATATGTCAGGAACATTCACGCCAAATTTCAAGGAAATCGGTTAAACCAATCTGCAGTTATATGCAAAGCACTCTATTTTACGCGGAGATGGACCTAGTTGATCGCCCAGTTCTCGGAGTATAAGGTGCACTGGGCTACTTTACAAACTCGTCTGTGCCTTAGGCCCAAAGTACCCACAGGACGAATGTAGGCCCGCTAGCTTGCTTCTTGCGAGCGCGAACCGAGTTACGGATAGAAGGACGGATGGAGAAACGGGTCCCATTGTATAAGGCCTAAGGACTTCGTCAGTGGGCCTAAAAATTAATAAAATTAGGTGAAAATTCGATAAAGTCAATAAAACAAAGCGAAAAATCTAAAATAAAAATAATGAATAAAATAGATAAAAAGTGATGAAATTACAAGCATAATTGATTAGACTAATCGCCAAACATTCACTCACAAAAATAGCAAATAGTAAAAAATCAGATTTATAATTTTTAAGATTTTAGTTTTGCCGTGTTTTTCGATTAAGGAAACTCTCAATGTATTTTAGTGGTTTCTCCTTCAGCGGAATTTCCTACGCGAATCGATCCGGTGTTTGCTACGGCGGGCAGTGCCATGCGCCATGCCAACTCATGGGTCTCGCGGAATGCAACTGTCCGCCCGGCTCTAATGGCTTTGCGCTCGACGGCTGGTGTTGCCACGGCGGAAGCACGAGTCCGTGTGTGAGCGCTAATGAGAATTTAAATTTCGTTTTCAAGCAGTTTTTGGTGACCAATTCTGTCTCATTTCGCGGAACTACTTCAAAACTATTGCCTATGGCTGCACTTGTCGCCATGTTTGTGCTGGTGTAGCTGAACGCGTTCAATAGAAGCAGATCCGTTCTTCATTTCTCACGTGTTCGTCACTCTTTTGTCAGTCCGAGCTGGAAAAGAAGGGTTTTGCAGGGCCACGCCAATGTTTGCATTCTTTAAAATCGAATCCTCAGCGATTTCGCGACAGAACACGCTGCCCATGGCAAACGAAAAACTATGCTTATTGATATTAGCAATTTATTGATTTTTGCAAACTTGACGAAGCTGTGGCTATAAAAGCTCGTAAATCTAATACTTTAGATGAAGGTCCCAATTATGGCACTCTTGCTGGTCAGCGTCCGCCCGCCGCAAGTGCTTTCGCTCTTTCAGCCCTCCGGCGCTTCTGCTCCGCTTGTAGCTTCTTTGTGAAAATAGTTCGAAGAGTGTCCCACGAGTGGAGCATCGTCGGTCGATACGCATTCTCCGGTATCGTCTCTTCGTCTCGACCTTTAGCGTCGGCTCTTTCGCTCCACATTTTTGCGATGAATGCCGCTGACCGCAAAGCGTCGCCAGCTTTGTTTTCGTCGATTTTATTTCTAATAATATTGCTAGCCGTTACTACCGCCGCAAAAGACGTTGCCGATCGTTAGCATACCATAATCCAACAGTTTCAGCGTTCACCACAACGGCACCGCACAAAAGTAGCGAAACGATGGTGAGCACTTGCGAGCAAGTAGGACAAACTCTTGCGATGCTCATTCTTGAATAGTGTTTTGAAAAACCCCAAGTTTTCCTTTTTTCTCTTCCTTCAAAACGCTATTCTTTAAACGCTATTGAGCAACTTCGATATTACGATAATGGACGATGCTAAAAAATGATATGAAAGAAGCTCAAAGCCTTTTTAGCCAGTTAATTTTTTGGTGAGTCGACAAATTATTCTTTTGAGTCGACAGATTTTTCTTTTGAGTCGACTGCTTTTTTTCGTGAGTCGACAAGCGACAACCAATAGAAATAAAGATTTTCGATGTCCACGTGCCCGCTAACCAGTCACGATCGTGCCAACACAGTGAAGACAGGCGGGAATAATTAGGATAAATTGCTCGTGGCGATTAGCTCGAGCAGGCTAGGGTTGGCAAAATGGGGCACCCCTCACCCCGTTCCAATGGGGCAAATTTTAAAAAATGGCCCCCCATCCGCCAACTACATTTTTTTTTTAAATTTTGCCATTTTTTTTAATTTTTTCAAGTTTTTCTCAAAATTCCACTATTTTTTTTAGCAAATAGCGTGGCCGAATCGTTCTATTCAGCAGGGCGTACAACTTAGCACTGTTATGATGCATATTAGCACAGTTTCGGCTTGAATTTTTTTTGTCTCAAAATGGGGCGCTCCATGCGGATGAGGGGGAGGGGCAAAATTTGTGTCCCCCCCCTCAAACGCCAACCCTAAGCAGGCAGTGCAAGTTTGTTTATTTTTCAAACGTTTC
>JAQGBB010001175.1:0-14426 GCA_034691745.1 Prismatolaimus dolichurus
TCTTTGCACACGTACGTACGTACCGTACTTTCTTGATTAATCCCCCGGGATTATTCAATTTTTGTCATTTTGGACCAAAGTTTTTACAATATAATAATCCCCCACGGGGATTATTCCGGAAGTGCCATTCGATGTGCTTTGAAAATAATATTTTTATATTGCTATATTTTGTGCGTTTAATGGAAATTCACCCTCCGATTTAACTGATTTCTGAGAAAAAATTTGACAGAATAATTCCCCGGGTGGGATTAATCAAGGGGCATTAATCAAGAAAATACGGTATCCCTCGTATTGCCGGAGTGACATCATATAATTTAGGTTGAATCTTGGTCGTTGGCCGACGGTATGTGCTTTCCGTTATTCTCATTAGGCTTCACAGAATCTATTCGAGTGTACTTCGTCATAAAAATTTCATGCATGCAGTCACTACACTGCTCCCTACCACAAGCCAAACGCTGTATGTACATGGCGACCATCGATAGCAAAGTACAATAGTATTGATTTTTCGAGATTCGAAGCCTAATTCTTTCAGCACCGTTTTTTAACTCAGAAAGTGACCGAGGGACCGTAGGGTAATTACTCGGAAAAGTACGCCTTGTGCTCAACAGTGTGCTTGCTATAATGTACTTTCAGCAACATACTACTGTTTCATCACCGTTACCTCAGTTGGCTTCGGCGATTTGGTAATTATTATTTCCACGTGCATCTATAAATTATAAAGCCACTAGGTAAAAAGTGACGGGTCTCAGGGACCGGTCGGCTAATCCCATGATTCCCGTACGCCACCGACCCTATTGTGTCTCATTGCCTTGGGCGACTCCGCTCCGGGAGGACCCCCTATGTTCGAGGATAGAGATCACGTGACCGTAACTCCTCCCCTGTAACGTCAAGTGGAGCAGGCTTTCGTTTGAGTGAGTAATGAGCTGGCTTTGCTCCCAAGGTACCGTCATCGCCGTCTTCGCAGTCGGAAAGCCCCGTCATTGAAGTGCAGTACTTCGTGGTCAAGCTCGCGTACATTTATTTCGGAATGGCCGTCACGACAATGTATGCGAGGCCGAGGTCCTAAACTATGCTATACTGTCAATCTATCTGCTCACTGGTCTCATAGGTGCATCGATCTAGCCGGCGTTCGTTTCCTCCACAAGCTGCACTACTTCGGTCGTCGAATGGAAGAAGCTGAAAACGCCCTCCAGAAACTAGGCATCCCCAACTTGAAGACACTCAAAAAGCGTTATAATCTCACCGATGCACAAGTGAAGGTATCTGCTCAGTTGCTCAATCAGGGTCTCTTTCTCACCGTATAATTAGTCCAGGATTTTCTTCGCGGAAAACCGATACAATTACTCGCTATCAACAAGCCGAACCCGCGGCCGTTTCAACCGAAGGATCTCCGTCGAATGCTTTACATCGATTATAACTATCATCCACGTGTGAGAGAGGAGAGTCATTTGAGTGGGGTCAGTTCGTTGATGGAGGACGGGGTTCTTGGTCACGTGTAAATGCGTCTGGAAAAAGTCGACGGGAAACGTGTGGAGATCATCGATAACAATGGGAGAGTAGGAACTTTCGGACAATTGAACATTACGTAACGTCTAGCCACTGCCTTAAGTTTTCATGTAGAACATGGTATGCAGTCTAAACATTGGAACATTAGGTAACGTCTAGCCACGCGCCTTACGTTTTCATGTAGAACAACCTATGCAGTTTAAACAATGGAACATATAACGCCTAGCCACGCGCCTTACGTTTTCATTAGAACAATGCACGCAGTCTAAACAAAGCCACTCCTGTCGATTTTTGGCTGACCCTTTAGTTCCTTGCTAACAGGAAGCAACGGTGGCGGTCTTCGGCTAGGCGTTTACCATACCATTGTGTACACGTGCACGTGTTCGTCGGCCAGTTATCGTATGTTGTATGAGAGGGCGTAGTTGGCTATTTGCCCTCTTATCTCGATGCTTGTGTCCAGTGTCGAGAGTGTGTAATCTCTGTTCTCTCTCGCGCACGTGTTTGCAAACGTCGGCACATTGCCCAATGACCCCAAACGTTGGTCGTTCTTCCGTATCGATCTTGCTAAATTGTGCTAATGCAAGATCGAGAGAGCACAATGAAAAAAATAGCTAATTGATTTGGTTTCTTCCTTAAGCTTTATCTCAGTATTAAAATTTTTTGACTTTTGTTTTTTGATTTAGTACAAATTTTTTGACTTTTTTTGTTTAGTACAGTTTTTTACTTTCATTTTTTTGATTTAGTACAATTTTTTACTCATTTTTTTGATTTAGTACAAATTTTTTGACTTTCATTTTTTGATTTACACAATTTTCCACTCCATGCAGACGTCAACAATTACTGTCACCTAAGTCTGTATGATTTTCCAGCGATTCGTAATAAAAGAATGTGCAACTAGAGCACAACGAGGAAGTTTAATGTTACATCCTGGCACCCACTAGAACGTCGACAGTCGCCAAGTTTGCATCACATATTTTTTTTCTCTGCGCGCAAAGTCCCTTCCCATGTCATACAATACACGCGCGAAGGCGACACCGGCCGACGCTGAACTCCACAGGATACAAGTGCAGTCTCGGTTATATCGATCGTCGAGCGGTCACACGCTGGTATACATGAACAGTGCTGCGGACTTCGTGTCACACCGTCGAAAAGGACGTGTGAAAATACGTGCACCATTGATTTGTAATGGGTAGTGTACTTTTCTATCCAATCTTCGGTTTGTCGTGACGACTTTCGTCGCATCTTGCTTCAAAAAGCAGGAGACAATCAGGGTTCCCACCTTGACCGTCAGACTGCAAATGACCTTTCCCAAAAAGTGACAATCAGACCGTCAAATGACCGTTTTGAAGACTAAGCTGTGTTTATACCCGTATTTGACTCAAAGACTATTTTTTTAATTTTTCATATTTTTTGAAAAATACGAAAGATTTTTCTCCCGCTCGTTTCATTTGCGGCATGTTTTTTCTTTAATTTTTTTTTAAAGCAAGCCCAGAATTTTCGCTCGATCAAATTAGCCATCGGTGAGGTAAAAATCGACTTTTATACCTTAATGACCGCCAAGCCGTGCGAAATTCCCCGTCAATGATCGTCTATTTTATTTTCTCAAACGAGTGGGAACCCTGAAAACTTGTAACTGATAAAAAAAAACGGCTGCAACCTTCACAATTTGCGTCCTTCCCCTTTCCAGAAGCGCTAGTATACGTGCACTTAATTTTAGCAACAAATGGCTTCCCCACCACAGCAAGTCAGCGAAAAGCCCACTTCGGAAACCCTCAAGCATCAAACCCTCCCCATCCGCTGGGCAGTTGCAACAACCGCCTTTCTCCTCATGAGCATTGGCAGCCTCGCTTTCATGAGCCTCCCCCCAGTCGCCAGCTATTCCGACCGTTTCTTCGGTCCACAGAGTACAAACAACTCCACAGCCGTCTACTTCGGTGCCAGTTTCCTTTCCGGTATCCTCGCCATCTGGGCTTTCCAACGTTTCGGTCTTCGATCCTGCCTCCAGTTCTGTTCAGTTCTCAACTGTGTGGGAATAGCGATCAAACTTCTCAGTTGTTTCAACGAATTACGCGATGCTCGTCTCCCACTGATGTTAATAGCACAAGCTCTTCTCGGTTTCTCTCTCCCTTTCGTCGCATTCTCCTCGACGAAACTCGCTTCCGAGTGGTTCCCTTTCGCGGAAAGACCACTTGCAACAGCGATTGTAAACGTCGGTGCAGCTTTCGGTATCTGTCTCGCAAGCCTCGTCATTCCCTTCGTTATCACTCCAGATGACTCCTCATTCGATACAACTATGGGAACCCAACTCCGTAATCTCCATCTCGGTGTATTCCTCCTCGCACTTCTTCTCGTTCCGACAACTTTCCTCGTCCTCCACTTCGCGTGGAAACAACGTGGTGAAGTCCCATCTCTCATTACCAATGACTGGACCAACGTCGATCGCTTCAAATTCGTTATCACAAACAGACCTTTCATTCTCATAACCATCGTGTTCGGTGCTGGTCTCGGCGTGTTCAACGCCCTCTTCAGTCTCATGCAACAAATGCTCTGTCCAGTCGGTTACAGCAATGAGTTCGCAGGTATTTGTAACTCTATCCTCATTGGTTCGTCCATCTTCGGTGCTGGTCTTTCGGGGATATTTGTCGGAAAGACCCGTTTGTACGATGAGACACTGAAAGTGTGTATGGTCATCTCGATGGTCGCTGGGGTCGCTTTCGCCGAACTGATTTTACTACCTCATTTACCCGTCGCTGTCGGTGTATGTGCCGCGATTTTTGGTTTCTTCGGTGGTGCCTGCTTACCAATCGCACTCGAACTTGCAAGCGAAGCAGCTTACCCAATGGAGGAGAGTTTCAGCAACGGTATTGTGCAGTTCTCGGGCAATATCTCCTCCGCGATTAATGTGATGCTTTCGCAAGCACTGGCGAGAGAAACGACGAGGTACAACATGATTGAGACGTGCAGTGCGATTGGATCGGATGAAGTGAAGGCGAGGAGTTGGATCGTTGCGATGCTTGTCACTAGTGGGGTTCAGGCGTTGCAACAGATTGTCTTCATTTGGTTCTTCAAACCGCAGTTTAATCGACGCAAGGCCGAACTTGAGAGGCAGAAACTTGTGGCTAATAAAGTGTCGGAGAGTTCGAGCATTTCACAGATTGCATAAGTCGCATAAACGATCAAATCCTGGGTTCTGGGCCAAGATATGGGTGTCACGTGACCTCACCGGATTGACCGGAACCCCCAGCGCATTTCCTCAAAACTCCCGCCTTTTCCATTTGGCTGCTGCAAGTCATGTGAGGGCGCCAAACTACTGGACTTGGTCGTTTATGCGCCGCTTTGTTTTTAGCACGATTATTTTTTGTCGCAAATTTATTTCTTTTTTTGTCGCAAATTTTTTGAAACTTTTGCTTTAGCCATGGCTGAATACTGCGATTAAGCTAGATCGAAGCCTCAGCTAAGCTAAATGATAAAGCTGAAGATTTGCGACAAAAAATATCCCGAACTTTTTACTGTAATGCTGATGCGTAAACGGAGTTTGTCGAATAAAGCTGTGCGCTTTTCATTGTAATTTACGTCATGCTCTTGGTATGCATTTACTTTTCTTCACAAAGAACAGATGACGCACTGTGTTTTGTTTGCAAACAATGTGTAAACGCATTACACACGCATTACAGGGCTAGATGCAGTAGGGGGCCATCCATTAATGACGTCACCTGCCTGGGTGGGTGAATCAAGAATTTTTGCACAAGAAGTGACGCTACGTGTAAAATATAGTCTATGTTTATGTGTTAAAGCTACTGACAAGGGTGGGTGGGTCTAAAATTTTGAATTTTTAAATGACGTCTCTTCGCGATAGTTTGACGTGCAAGTATGCCGTCACGTCTAGAAGAGCTCTGGTTACCTGAGCGTGATGAACGCTTTGTATAAATCTGTGCTTTCCATGACGTCATATTTAAACGCGCCATAGCGTGCAAGTTTTATTGATTTTGCTCTTGCGTTGTGCGTGCCTTGTGCGTTCGAATATTCTAGTTTCGCATTTCGTTCGTCAGCCGTCTATCGGCCTGAGCTGAGCAACGAAAAATTCTCGACTGCGATGATCAACGGAGTGCGCAAATCTTCGGCGAGCTAGACAATTCGGTGGTGCTATTAAGAAGGCTTCTCAATCGGTGCTACGAGAATGAGTGGGCGCATGCGATCTTGGGTTCGTACGTGCTCGTTTAGTTGTGCAAGTTAATCAAAACTAGCTTCGTTTCCTTTCTAGCCTGTTCCGTTTGTTCGTCAGCTGCAGGGCGAGTTCGTGCCAGGACAGTCGGCCTTCTTGCAGGGCTTTATCACGGGCAATCAACGGTACGTACGTACGTACGTGCTAGGTACGTACGCGCTCGTGTACTTGCACGTCATGCGTACGTACGTACGTGCTAGGTACGTACGCGCTCGTGTACTTGCAGGTCTTGCGTACGTACGTACGTACATATGTACGTAATGAGCTGCCAGCTTCAATGACGAGTAGCTAATCCGTAACGTACGCACTAATTGCAGTTTCGACGTGAACCTCTCCTCCGGTGTCAACGCCACAAGCGCGTCCGTGGACGAGGACATCCCATTGCACATCAGTGTACGCATGACAGAAGGCAAGATCGTGCTCAACTCTCACATCAGTGGCGCCTGGGGTAAAGAAGAACGTGTCTCAAATCCGTTCAAAATGGGCGAGGAATTCGACCTCCGCATCCGCGCACACGATCAGAACTTCCGAATCTTCGCTAACGGGAAGGAAGTCGCAACGTATGATTTCCGCCTTCCTTTACCGCGTGTTGGTTATGTCTGTATCTGGGGTGACGTCGAACTCTACCGTGTTAGTTGGGAAGGTCGCTACTATGTAAGCCATTCCTTCTTTTTTTTACTTTGAAATAATAATTTTCTCCTTCTCTTAGCCAGTACCATTCCAAACAGTCCTCCCCGAGGGTTTCGGCACAGGCAAGGTGCTGTACCTCTCCGGTGTGGTCAACGAGCGGGCGGATAAGTTCGCTGTGAATTTGTTGCTTCCAAACGGGGATATAGCGTTTCACTTCAATCCACGATTTGGCGAGAAGGTAGAAAGGTAGAAGGAGATCAACAAGCTTGCGATGATCTTTTTTGTGTAGAAAGTTGTTCGAAACAGTCAGATGGCAGGGCGCTGGGATGCGGTTGAGGAACGCGAGGGAGATTTTCCGTTTCAGAAGGCTCGCACGTTCGATGTTATCATACAGTCACAGCCGGATGCGTTCTATGTATGTGATTTTACGTACAGTTTTAACCGTACGTACACACACGTGTGCCTTCTACGTGCGTACGCATGCGCCCATGCATTCTGTGTACATATGTACGTTATATGTGTGTCAGGTCTACGTCAACGGGAAAGAGTTCTGCAGCTACGCACATCGACTACCCACGAGCGACATCCAAGCGCTCATGATCGACGGCGACGTCGAGTTGCAGGGTGTCCACTGGTAGAAAGTGACCAAAAAACGGGAGAGACGAATGCGTCATTTGACGAGATTGCAGTGAACGTACAGTACGTATTACTGCACGTTACATTGCGTTGCTGTTTTATACCTGCGTGTACAATATCTAATACCGTATTTAAGCCAGTCCTACCTATGGCCGGTTTTGCACACACGAGCCGCATGTTGCATAAGTTTTCATATGCGCTTCCAAAGATTTGTTATAAGAAAGTGTAAAACCAGCTGGCCAAGCTTAAATCCGAAATAAACGGTACGTTAACCAGCATTTCCACGATTTCGCGCTTGCTTCCTGGTGTTAACAGTTTGGTGCAGTGAAACCAAATAAACGTCTTGTACTGAAGTGAATCAACATGTATTTATTGGCAGACGTAGCATAAATTAGCAAGGATAGATAAAACGATAAGATGCTACGTACTCAGCCAATCAACTAAGTTAAATGGTTTGGGCAAGACCTGAAACTGTACACTTGAAATTGTTCACGCAATGCGGGCATAAAGAAGTGGCGGATATGACTGGACAGAGTGACGCAACTACGGACGGACGGACGAAGAAGGAGAATGAAGAAATGTGGACAGACAGACAGACAAAGCAGTCGAAATGTGGAACGAAAAGAGCTTAAAGTAACACGCTGTATAAAACATGGTTGTCATTGCTTTGCCATTTAAAAAAGGATAAAAAGGGTGGTCCTAAAAAGAAAGGACAAAAAAGGAAAAAGGATAAAAAAGATGGTTCTAAAAAAGAATAATAAAGGAAAAAAGGATAAAAAAGGAAAATAAAGGAAAAAAGGATAAAAAAGGAAAATAAAGGAAAAATGATAAAAAAGGACACTGACAAAAAAGAAAGGATAAAAAGGTAAAAAGAAAGGATAAAAACAGCAATGACAACCATGTTAAAAGAGAGAACCAGCTACTGTACCGAGCAGACATTGTCAGTTATCTGCCCAGTCCAATGCGACAGGTTCTCCGGACACTTTGCCCAAAGAAACAAAGCTGATTACATCGCCGAGACGAATCAACACTCCACGTACGTACTATACGTGTACACACAGCGTGCAAGCAAACATGTCGAAAAGCTCATAGAATACAGTACCACAGATTGTTTGCGAGCGGTGACACGACCACACTCAGTCATTAACAAAAAAGCCGGCGTCTTGCCTCAACAAAAAGAGCAACTAACTGCCACGTACTGTATATAAAGGCTGGGCCACAATATGTTTGACTATCGATAGCAAATGCCAAAACTGACAATCTGCCAATCAAACATTCCTTCAACTGACCAATGCATTTACACTGGGTTCAGTATGATGGTTGGGAAAAATGGCTGTAACGGCGGGATATATGGGACATCAGTTTTTGCATTAAAAAATTTTTTTTACTCACAATGCATTAAAATTTTTTGACCCACAATCGAAATTTTTGACCCCGGGGGGTGGTTGGAAAAAATTCCGCGCTTAAACCCATCTTATTTCTGCATAAAAAACATTTTGAGACCATTTCAGAATTATTTCAATTTTATTTGAAAAAAATTAAAAAAAATTTTTTTTTGAAAAAAAAAACTGATGTCCCACATACCCCTCCGTCACAGCCATTCTCCCAACCCTATACTAACCCCACTATAATATTTGCCCTATTTCCCAACTGATAAAGCCTTGCCCACAGGGCGGTTGCACGTCATAATATGCGTCAATTCATCTGCAAGTTTTTCCTCAACTACGAATGAAACGATCCGGACGACGACGACGACGACGAAGTCAACGGCGAGGCCCCTGGCCGTGTTTCCAAGCCTCCCATCTTGGTCAAACTCGATTTCCTCTCCGGTTGTTGACTACTACGTGAGATCGGTCTCGATGGGGTCCCACCATTCGCCGATTGTGTCGGCGTGGGGGGACCAGCCAAAAATGGTTTCACGTCCATTTGCATGTGCACTTGATATGACGGGGAGGAAATCGAGCCGACACTTGGGACGCGGACGGACATTTGCGAGGGACCGGACGTCGAGGAAGGCCAGTTGACAGGGCCGAGAGGGTCGGGGTTGTCGAAACCTGGAGACAATAGAGAAAGGAGCTTCTGTAATTTTCGTTTGTGTGGAGACAAAAAAACCATCTCTGTGCAGTGAAAAAAATTTTCTTAGTTGGACAGGGTGTTTTTCTCGAACATTTTTTGGGTCAAAAAATTTTTCTTTTTTTTAATTATTCAAAAACACATTTAATAATATTAAAAAAATTATTTTGAGCAAAAAAATTTTTGTCCTCAAAATAATTTTTCAAAAACACGTTTCGTAATAATAAAAAATAAATTCTGAGGACATACCCTTTGAAGCAAAATTATTTTGCTCAAAATAATTTTTTTAAATATCAAAAAACCATGTTTTTAACCATTTGGAAAAAGAAAAAAATTCTAACACAATTTGCATAGCGATAAAAATAATTCTACCCCTGCACCGAGATGTTTTTTCACTAGCACGCTTAAACAAATCTTCTGCATATAATAAAAATAATTCCAACAAAAAACCCTCACCTCCACCGATCAAATCGGACGTTCCCGCCTGTCGCTGCCCCATTTGCATTCCAATCTGTGCATCATATTGCGTATTCTCCAACCTCGAAATGACCCTTTCATCCTCGACGCCAAGGGATCCATCACCCATCATCGATGGTTCTCCGACGATCATTACATCCTACAAAAGGGGGGCAGGGAAAGGGGGGGGGGACATTAATTCATTAAAAGGAGAAAGAAGAAATACGCACCACGTGCGCCGACGACATCTGCGGGAATGTTTGCGGTGGACCCACTGGCGCTGCGGGTGATGCGACACTGTTTTTACCACGCTTCGTCGCTGCTGGGGTTGGGGTCGAGGCGCCACTTGAGGAACCACGTTTTTTGCGTCGTTTTGTCTGTTTGCCACCGACTGCTTCTGTACAATTAAGGCGCCACTAGTCTACCGTAACCTGCTATACAGTACTTTAAACAGGGGTTGCTGTAAGCGAAAAAAACAGGGTGTCCAGGGTTTTTTTTCAGAATAAATTCTGGGGGAGTCGACCATGGTGATTAGTAAGAAAAAAATCGTGCGAAAAATTTCAATTTTCCGGCCCTGAAAGTCAGTTTTCTCCACTTGAAAATTTTTAATTTTAATATTTAAATTTAATTTATTTAATAATATTTTTAAATTTAAAAAAATTTTAATTTTTTTTGCTTCAAAACGGTCAAATTTCAATCCCCTTTTCTCAATTTTGTAGACTTCGGCCCACTGGACACCCTGCCTACCGTAACCGACTCGACGACCCCAAACCCGCTCACCCTCCGGCGGCATCATGATCGGTGCCTGAACCGGTTGTCCCTGCTGTTGCGGCGGTCCATAATTCCTCATATGTTGTTCATGGCGTGCCTGTTGTTGCTGTTGTTGTTGACACTTCTCAATCACCGTCTGGGTGAGACAATCGCGAGGTGAGACCCCGATCAATTTCGATCGTGTCATCAGGTCTTGCATCGGTTCGAGAATGACGCACAACTGGACAAGGTGCACAAAGTGGCTAGACTAGGTCTCAACCCCTTCCCCTTTTTGGTTACCCGCAAGTAGTTCAAGTGACTGCGTGGAAAACCACTCGTCGTTACGTCTTTCGTCAGTTGCTCAACGATTTGGGGTGTTTGCTATAAGCAGTCAGTCAAGCACACAATTGACCAAGGGGCGTCCATATGCCTTTTATTTGTAGGGGGGGGTTCATAGGGCTTTTATTTTGGGGGTTCATGGGACTTTTGTTTGGGGGGGGAGACCGGACCCCCCTTATGGCCCCCCTGACATTGGCTAAAGATGGCCTCCCCTACCGCAATAGCGACAGCATTGACCCCAATGAGTTGCCGATGGACCGACTCGCGATGTCCCAGAACCTGTAGGTTCCAATGGCGGATCCGATAATCATCGCAATTGAACTCGCAAATAAGTCTGCCATCACACTGGACCTGTAAGTGGTCGAGCAGGTCTAGCAGTGGCCTACAGGGATAGACATGGGCCATCCCTCAGCCCAGACGTACATCAGTGAAGAAAGGTTCGCCAAAACTGCTCACGATAGTGACAAGTTCGCAATCGATAACCGGGCCGACTTGCGGGTTAAATAGTTCGCGTGACTGTCGAATAACGAAGTAGAAATCGTTGACACCACCCTCGAAAATGCTCCGGAAGTAGCGGGGTATGAGTGTACGCCCAATGGCTATGAATTGTTCAAAGGGTGAGAAATGGGAGATTGAATTAGAAAGGCTTACTATAACGTTTGTTTTCTAGACGGAATGTAACCATTAATGTTGCTGCGTCGTCGAAGAACTCACGAACGAAACCGTCCCACCAGAGATTCGAATCGGGTTCCTACGGATAACTGCTTGGTCAATTGGGTTTATTCGTTCACTGTTGGACAATGAGGGGAGGTCCTTTGAGGCGATGCACAATACTGTTGCTGCTGGTGACAAGCTTTGTTTCAAGTATCATCCCAGCTAAGTCTGAACGCGTTATCACTGAACAGGCCAGCACATGCCTACTGTAGTGTTATTGCATCCTGCCTGAAGCGCGCAAGAAAAGGAGATCCTACTGCTCAAAATTAAACTATCCCCTTATCCCCCAGCCGACGAGCAGCTTGCCAGTGGTAGGCGCCACCTTGCCAAAGGTATGAACCAACTTGCCAATGGTATGAGGGTTCGGGAAGGGGGACGAAGCCCTCCGAAAATTAAAAATTTTTTTATTTTTTTACGAGAGAGGGAAAAACGCAATGTGGCGCCAAATGATGGCCTCTTCTCTTGCTTCAAAAACTGAGTGTTCGTGTTTTTGTGAAGTTGCCCGTATGGTACCCCACTGCGTGAATAAACCTCACATGAGTGCCTGCTGTGCAACCCGAAGTTTCCCCTTTTCATAAAACAACTTGATCTTTACCCACTTGCCGCTTCCGACCCTACGTGTGCTTACAGCCCGCATGGCGTCCAGCTTCATTCACTTGCCTAGTCTGCCTACTTCGGTTAAAAGATAACATTGCTACCTGCCGCTCAAGCAGAAGTTTCGTTGGTCCTGCGAGGGGTGTCGTTTAACATATCCAGCTTGACGTAGACGCCACAAGTTCAACCTCGCCGTTCTGCCTTTCGTCAAATCATGCATGCGCTCGCGCGGCAAAATCAAAATCAGCAAGGCGAGCGGGCGGGGAGAGTGGCGAAAATCGATACTCTGCTTGCACACTTGCTCGCTCGTTCTATTGACTTGACTCGGCGCCGTTTAGTGAGGATATAAGGAGACACCACTCACCAGTGGTCGCATCTGAAGCCGTTTGTTCAGCTCGTAAATGCGGGCCTCCATCCACGATGCTGGCGGGAGGGGAAATACGCAAGGCGTGCCCGGTCCGCTGTAAATAGACGAGAAATGTGCGTCAATCGACGTTGAAGCATTACCGAGAGCAATAGCGATGGGCACTAGGGGTACCAAGGGTCCGCTCCCCTAATAAATTGAAAAAAGGAAAAACTTCAAGTTTTTTTGCGGAAGAAACTCCATCAAAAATTAGTGAAAATCGCAAAAAATTTCGTCATGTGTTTCGCATATAATTTTTGGACAATTTTTGTTGACTCAAATAGAATTGTTGGGGATTGTTAAAGGATAAGCCAAAGCAAAGCTTCATGATGAGCAGGGCAGAATGGACGAAAATTGATAAAATATTCGTTTCAATGCGAAACCTGGCTGGAAAAATTAGAATCGAGTGGTCGAATCAATTCCTTTAACCATCGCTATTGCGCAACATATTTGAACAATCGCTTAGACGAAAGGCGTACTAACTTTGCTCATTGACACGCGAGTGAAAATTCACTTTAAAGCTGAGGAATGCAGAAACAAAGCTATGTTTGGAGACTCGACAGAAAGACGCGATCATCCAACCGTTCTTTAGTTATTCTATTTTACTTCGCAAGTCTTGCGTGATTCGTCGAAAAGTCGAACGCACGTCCTGCCTAGACGAGGTGTCGGGTTGGGAAAGAGGAAATTAAAGATCATTGAAAATGAAGGATCCACCCGTTTTCGAAAGACTCTCTATGCCTACTTAGTCGTTCAAGGTTCGTGAAATTAAACGTACTGCTATCCAACTTTTCATACAAGAAGAGCTATCTTCCTTGCACATGTTTCATTTGATGAACGTTAGTGATATAAGGGGACAAGCAGTTTCTCAGCCGCGATATTTCACTGCTGGATGCTTTGAAAATCTCGAAAAGCGGTCAGTCAACTGATAGGGTAAGGGACCACTTTGGGTATTTCTTTTCGTTTTGGCTTCTGAACTCGAGAAGGCTTGACGCAGAGCGACACATTGGATGTCAGCAGGACGCACAGACTCCTTTTCTACATGTCGGACAAAAGTGGTGCCAGATTTTGGAGGTCGTCAAAATTTGCATCTCATTTTGAGGTAGTAAAAGGTGAAAACAACTGATCGGGGTTCGAATTGAGTATAAACTTTGGAGAATACGCATGAATACACGGTATACTGATGGCTGACAGGAAAATCTGGACACAAGTCGAAGACGAACCCTTACAGCTACAAATCAGGCAAGAGAAGGTCCATTTCCTGCAGATTTGGAAGTTAGAGACATGCAGCTCAAGTAAAACAAGCTTGGACGATGACCGACGAATCGAAGCGGAAACAAAGTACCTATTCGCGATGGACGTAACTTCCTTCAAGGCCTATTTCTCTTAATTCTGTTATATTTATGTCATTTTGTTTCCTTATTGTACCCGAGATGTTCTGGCAGCATGCCAGGATGATGTGGATGGCCGGGCATTGGTCCCATTTGCGGTGGCATATGTCCGGGAGGTGGTCCCATCATCATTGGCTGACCGGGCGGTGGTGGTGGTGCACCTGGATACATGCCAGGATGCGGACCTAGAATGGAATGAATATTCGGGCTTGTTAATCAGTTGGAATAGCCATTAACTCGATCACCTCCGGCATGCATAGCGCCTTGCGGAAGACCCAGATGAAAATTCGGCGGAGGCGGGCCCGGGCCAGCTCGCTGCTGCTGCCACACCAGAGACTCAGCGGGGTCCAGGTTGAATGGAGCCACAGTGACTTGTCTTCAGTTAAAACGCCGCCTGTCGAATGCACAGCTCCGTCCGGCGCTGACCCTGCGCTTGCTTTACTGCGGCCGATTTGCTGCTGCAGTTAGAGGTTCGCTACGTGCCGGTCACAGCGAGAAGGCGAGGTGTTAGCAGATGGACGTAGCTAACTAACACGAAATGATGCAGATAACCGTCGCTGCGTCAAATGGGGTCACATGATCACCGATAATCAGATAAGCAAGTATTTTAAGATCAGGATAAGTGGAAAGACCTGAGCGGCCATGGAGAGAACAGACCGTTTTTCATCATATAGTCTCCATGCGTTCTGTGTTTCCTCTAACACGGGGCGCCCAT
>JAQGBB010001176.1:0-14422 GCA_034691745.1 Prismatolaimus dolichurus
CTATCGATGATTTCATTTATGTATACCGAAAACCTGAAGTCGCAAGATCGATTCGTCCGTTTTTCCATCTTCAAACGCTAAGCGCGTGACTTTGCCGTCCCTTTCACCGCCCGTGCTGATTTAGTCCGCCCACTTTCTCAAGAATGCCGCGCTCATCGCCGTTCGCCCCGCGTGTCCAATGCATCACGTTCAACGAATCGCAGGACCTCTTCGCCGTCGGACTGGACACCGGTCTTCGCGTCTACACAGTCGATCCGCTCGCCGAAGTGCTCACTCTCGGCACCGCCATCGTCGGTAGCGTTCAGCGCTGTGCGCTCCTCCATCGGACGAACCTCATCGCACTCGTCGGCGGCGGTCCGGGCGCAAAGTTTCCCGACAACTCCCTTCTCGTCTACGATCTCGCCAAAGGCGATTTCGTTCTTGACATTACCTTCGCGTTCCCAGTCGTCGCCATTCGGCTCACCTACACACGCCTTGCAGTCGCACTCCGGCGGCAACTTCATCTCTTCAGCTTTCCCGATCGACCGAGCAAGCTCGCGACGTTTGATACCCCCGATAATCCCCGTGGTCTTTGCGAACTTCATGATCTTATGGTAAAAAGATCTCAAAACAATCGATTTCTTTATTTTCACGTACTGTACACAGGTCTTCCCCGCGCACAAGCTCGGTTCCGTCCACACCATCGACGTGCGGCAAGTCTCTCTCGGCACCTCTGTCCCCCCATCGCTCATCACCGCACACAAGACCGAACTTGCCTGTCTCGCGACGAACATCCATGGCACTCTCCTCGCAACCGCATCTGTGACGGGTACTATTGTCCGTCTCTTCGATCTCGAGAAGCGCGAACTCCTCGCTGAGTTGAGGCGTGGGAGTGACCCGGCGACGCTATACTCGATCAGATTATCGATCGATTCGGCGTTTCTTTGCTGTGCGTCAGATAAAGCGACTGTGCATCTCTTTGCGATTAAGGATACGACGTTGAATCGACGATCTGCGCTTCAAAAGGTGGGGTAGATTTCGATTTTTAGTTTTTATTTTTGCTTTTAGATTTATATTGAGTACACAAGGTTTTAATTTTAGATTTTTTATTTGATTTTTCCATTTATCGATTGAATTTTTATTTTGTCTATTTTTTGTCTTGGATTTTTTATTTTCGATTTTATTCGACATTTGAATTTATAAATTTAATTCTCTTTTCTATTTTATCAAATTGTTAAATTTAATTTATAAATTATTTAATTTTTTAACTATTTAATTTTATTTAATTTTCTCATTGATTCTGTTGTTAATTTTTAATTTTTTTTATATCAATTTATTTAAAATTAGTCACGGCTGTTTAATTTTTTCATTTTCTCATCAGGTTGGCATTCTTCCCTGTCTGGAGCCCTTGCTCGATTTTTCCCGCTTCGCACTTCCAGCCGAGTCCCCGACACAATGTGCGTTCGTTCCGGGCGCACGCGCCGTCGTCGCCGTTTGCGAGGATGGCACTTTCCATAAGTTCAATTTTGCACTTGATGGGGCTTGCGCCCGCGATGGCTATGATAGATTTCTCGAGATTGGAGACGATGTCGAGTTTTGGCAGTCGTATAGGACGCCTAACGTTTAATATTGTACACAACAGTCGAAATGATCGAGTTTTTGAATCTACGGCGCGGTGTTGCGGATAGCATTGAAAAAAAAACATTTTTTTTGAAAAATTAAATTAAAATTCGACGCGACTCTAGTTGTGTTTCAGACT
Source organism: Prismatolaimus dolichurus (assembly GCA_034691745.1). Lineage (NCBI taxonomy): Eukaryota > Metazoa > Nematoda > Enoplea > Triplonchida > Prismatolaimidae > Prismatolaimus > Prismatolaimus dolichurus. The sequence continues at coordinate 1,739 of JAQGBB010001176.1, forward strand.
GTTTTCGAATTTTTTTTAATTAAAAAAAAATTTTTTCAACGAGTTTTTCATGCTGTCCACATCGCGGCGCCGTAGATTCCAATTGGCAAGCGTGTGGACATAAAATCTACTGACTCGCAGCTGACGGTAGTGTGTATTATACGAGGATGACTGACGTGTAATTTTGTTGAAGTTGCCTTTTCTTTGTATTTTTCTTGAGTGATGTTTATACTCGTATTTAGTTTTGAGCGATCGTGTGAGCTGCCTTTGCGCTGTGCGCTCAATCTCGAATAAAGTGGTTTGGATTGCGACTTTAGTCGTTTTGAAAAGCAAGAATTACATATGAGAATCAGAAAGTGGTCTGAGTTTTGGGCCGAATTTTACGAAAAAGTCTGAGAATTTTGACAGAAAAATTTTTGTGTTCCCGAGGCACAAAAATATGTGGAAAATTAACTATTTGCGTCGAATAATCGCAGGTTTTTCGTTTGTTCAATAACGCCTGAAGTTTTCGGCATTTTTGCATTATAAATTACATATATTTTACACTTTCTGCTTGTAATTTTGGCCATAAAAGGTCTGAGTTTTCTACAGAAAAGTCTGACGATTTAGACTGACTTTCGGTGGGAACGCTGTTTATGTAGCACTAGCATCGGACAGCAGCACCATAGTAAAGCTTATTGCAATGCTAAACCCAGCTTACCCATGCATTCGGAATGCACTGTGCGCCGTAGCTTCCTGGAATTTATCGGGTTTTTCGAACAATTTATTGACCTAAAAAGTTTTTTGGAAAAATTTATTCGCCAGAAAAAGTTTATAAACCGTAAACATATTCCGAAAACTGGTCTAAAATCTTCGTCAAAAAATTTATTGGCCTGAAAATTTTTTCGAAAATTTATCCCCAAAACCGGTTTTCTGACACTAGATTCGTGATCTACCGCCTTTGCTGCATAGGATATAACCATTTTCAAAAACATTTTTTCGTCAAAAATGCACGTACTCCCTGGGAAAAAAGAATTTAAAAATAGAGAAACAGTCCCCGGACCCCCAATATTCAACCACTTTCAGCCAAAATCTAATCATTTCTACTGGGGCCATACTGAACCTGCCTGCAAAGTTTCAGCTTTCTAGCTTCATCATTGCGGCCACTAACGTGTACACAGGCCGGACGGACGGACGCCACGGCAATAGGCCCCTGACGCGAGGGTCAGTGGGTCTAAAAATAAGTCAGACTTTCAGCATACATTATTAAAATGGCGTGAGTAGGCCCCAACCAACAGGGTCAGTCCAAAGGCTGAAACAAAAATTATTTGTTACGTCATATAAAGCTGTCATATCGCCATCCAGTGTTTGCACATGCGAGTCCAGATGGGTGTCGCATAGCCCCGCTAAAAGCAGGTTGAAATGTACACAATGACTTGCACGCTACTGCGTTATTAATCTGCCTTTTCGGCTTTGCAGATTTACTTGTTCAATATTTACTTATCAGCTATCGTTTCAGCGCCCCGTATCTTGCCACTTCAGTCAGACAGAAAGCGTCAACTTTGCTCAAACTCGCTAACGTATTATCAGCAGCTGCAAGCACAAACGAGTTCCAGCATTATGGCGCAACAAACGTGTACCATGACCGGGAAAGTAGCAATAATCACTGGTGAGTTTTCAATGGAAAAATTTGAATTTCCATCTTTTCTGACCTGTTATCTAGGTTCAAGCTCGGGTATCGGTTTGGCGACCGCTGTGAAACTTGCCTCGCTCGGATGCAAGGTTACCGTCACAGGTCGAAATGCAGAAGGTTTAGCCGAAGCGAAGAAGAAGTGCCTTGCCGCCGGCCTCAAGGAGACAGATGTAAGTGGTACAGCGTCTCTCGCCATGTTTTTTGCAAGTTATGGGCTGCTTATTTTTATGTAGGCGCTAATCGTTACCGGAGAAATTAGCGACGAGAACACCCGCGAGAAGCTGGTTTCGGAGACAATGAAAAAGTTTGGAAAAATTGATATTCTGGTAAAATTTGATTGTTTTCTTCAGTGTAGGAAACTTTGTTGTCAATTTGACAAATACATCTGAAAAATGAATAATTATAAATAAGAGATAAGCTGTCGTTTTACGTTGAACTTTTTGGTCTCAAAAATTTTTATGAAAACAGGATTTAAAAAATCAGAATGAGCTAAAACACACCGAGATTTGCAGGTGAATAATGCGGGTACGATGCCTACGAGCGGAATCGCACTGGGCAACGCGACGATGGAGACATTCGATAAGGTTTTTGAAGTGAACGTTCGCTCACTCGTCGACCTCACGATGAAGACCATTCCGCATTTGATAAAGACAAAAGGTAGAATTTTAAAAGATGCCAAATGGTTGATGCAGGTAATTTTCGAAGAATTTTACACTATTTTTAGGAAACATTGTAAACATTTCTAGCACCGGTGGCATACGACCGGTAAAATAAAGTAATCTGCGTCTTACAGGGTCGTAAACGAACGTTATTCAAACGTGTTCCAGGTTGCACCATTTCTCTTCTATTGTATGACTAAATCTTCGGTCGAGATGTTCACCCGAGGGCTCGCACAAGGCAAGTAAATGATGGAAAATTTCACGCCCCGTATTGCAAATGGCTATCTCGATTTTAAAATAACTTGGAAACATGAGTTGCCCACAAACAAAAAGTGTTCAAAAAGTGACATTTTTGAAGCACGCTTGCGGATGTTCAAGCAAAGGGTCACCATCGTCTTTGAAGAGATAGCACACGTTGGAGAAATTATTTATTGAACATGGTGTCAGTTAGTTTTTTCCTGTTGTGTGTTGAAAATTAGCATCCGCCTGACCCCACTTCTGGACCATAAACTAGTGGTCAGTCTATTAAAGGCCTACAACATCACACACACTTTGCATATGTTGGCCAAAAAACCAATTTTGTCGACCTTTCCAGAGCTCGGAAGCAAGGGAGTTCGAGCGAATACCATTTCGTAAGTGTGCATGAAAACGTCAAAAACATTTCGCTATTTATTCTGTATTTTCTGTTCGCTTCTCAAACAGACCTGGAATCATTCGCACGAACCTACCAACGTCGGCGGGCCTCCCTAAGGAGGCGTTGGACAAAGGCGTACGTTGCTTCGAGCTTATCAGAAAAAGACAGGTGACCGGGGATCTGACGGATACACGATTTTTGGTGTAGATTTACGAACACGACGGATACAAGAATTTGCAAGCGCTCGAGCGTATCGGTGAACCGGAAGAGATCGCCGACCTGGTCGCCTTCTTATCGTCTGATCACGCAGCGTATATCACAGGCGCGAATATCGTCTGCGACGGCGGTGCCACTGTGAAGGCGCACGGAATGCACACGTCGACGGCGGCGGCGGCAATTAAAAAATAAAAGGAATTGAGCAGCTCCGTAGTCCGTTTATGTTATGGTGAAAAGCGCAAATTAGTATAGCTACGCCTGGGTAGTGTCCTTGGCTCGTTGGCAACGGTCGATAACTTATATTTCATTCCACACACGTGATGATTTTACAAATAATGTTTAGAGCATGTTACAAATAATGAGCCGAAATGACTCGGTGTCTCATTGTTTTTGGATACATAATTTTAGCTGGGATGTTCACGCCATTTTGAAATCCGAGGAAAACATCAATAATATTAGAACAGACGACATCCTTGGCAGACAGCAGGCATTTGTTCACTTTCTAGTGTCTTGGTGTTTTGGCGTCTTAGAGGCAATCTAAAAATGATGAACATATTTGTTTCTCAAGCGTTGCGGCTTCAGCTATACAGACCGCGGCGTGGAGACGCAGCTTAACTGCGAAACAGCCATTGGCGTTGATAAGAGGGGGAGCGGGCAGAAGTGGCAAATGCATCCCAAGGCCTTGACCAGTGGCAAAAAGTGATAGAAGCGAAAAGAAACCAAACGGAGCAGACAAGGGAACAACCAAATCGGCAAGGCCGAAAAAAGGAGTTCTACAGAAGCAGCGCCCATATAACTTTTTGTGGACAAGGACAAAACGGTCTGGGACACTGCCCGCGAATGGAAATACCGCGTATTCTGTTTTTAGCCATATCGAAAATTCGCTGACCGGTGTGGGTATCAAAGCTCACCTGTAGCCCTGTGGGCGTTGATGTAGAATCACCGCGAAACACCGCGGTAATTTTTTTATTTTAAATATTACTCTTAAACGCGAAAGTAGACATTTTTACTATTTTATTTTCTACAAACTGACAAAACTGAGCACAAATCTTTTGCCAACCAAACTTTCTTCTGATGTTTCAGCTCGCCCAGTATGAAATATCTTCAGCCCCAAATTTTCTTTCGCGAACCGAAAGTGAAGTGTTGAACGCTCACGAATGGCGAAAAATTTTATTGGGATATTTTTTCTATCCCGCTAACGTCGAAAAAATATTTTCCGTCTTCTTTTCCCACCGGATGAAAAGTGATATTATTTTCCAAAGTTTTGAATTTAAACACGCTTAAAATGCAGAAGAAAAACAACCAAATTGTCTGTTTTTGACGAAATAAAATTGTTTGAATATAAAATTTGTCCTACATTTGGCAAGAATTTGTCTTTTGTAAGCAAGAAATATTAATTGTCCGGCTCCATAAAATACGTTTCTTTCCGTTTCCGGAAAGGTCGAAGAATTTTCCTAGCCTTCCGAAAAACGGCACCGGTGAGATGTCGACTTCTCCTTTCACCGCTTCTGTCTCTTTCTTTGCCCCCTCTATCGCCACTACCCCGCTAGCGAACAACAGAGAATGCTAGTGGTCAGACATCGATTGCCTTAGGTCCACTTACACTTGCGATGACCTTTGTCCGTCTGAGTGAGTGTCTGTGGACAACTTTTCTTCAGGTAGGAGCAACCGCTTGGGACGCGGTTTTTTTGCAGAAGATACCGCACGTCAAGAGTAACTATAATTTTTTAAAATTATTGAGAAATAAAATTGAACGCAACGTGTAAGCGGGCCTACGGATGGGCACGTCCGACTTGTTGCTTTCGGCGCCAACTGCGATCATCTTTCGTGAATGACGCGCATAGCAATTACCGGCACGTGAACGAGCGCCGCGAACGAAATGCCAAGGCAGAGCCCGGGATCGCTGCCAGACTGGGAGAGAAAGTCCTCTCAGCTCATCTCGAGTCGTTCCTCGAAAAGCGGATAGACGAACGAGAGAACGTTCAACTCGAGCTCGTAGTGGTCAGTCATGTATTCGGCATTCGTCCTACAGCGTCGTGCGATCGGTCTTCGTCACAAACGCTTTCCCTCATTGCGCATTGCGTAATCGGCGTCCAGAATGCAGCTACTGTTCGCCCGCAAAAACGCACTTTTTACGTGACGTCATAAATGGATGGCCCCTTCGTCGTTTATTCGATGATCTGCAACGATGGTCAACGAAGTTCATCGTCTGTTGGATGATTCGCGGCGTGAGGCAACGGGTTCATCGTCTATTCTATAGTCCACAATAGCAGACAACAAGATTCATCGCGTTTTCGATGATCCACTATGGGTGTCAAAGAGATTCCTTGTCTACTCAATAATCCATAACGGCAGTGAACGAGATTCAACGTTTCTTAGATTATTCACAACGATAGTAAAAAAAGTCATCGCCTGTTAGATGATCCACAATAGGATCAACGAAACTCATGGTAGTTTAGTGACAAACTTCTGCAAACTTGTCCTAGCGCAGCTGCAATTTGCCCTGCGGCGCCTAGATCAAATGATGTTCTTTCATTGTTAAGACTACGAACAACAATGGCGCGTAGACCACACAACAAGTACATATACAATGACGTCATGAAATGGATTCAGAGGAAAATTCGACAATGTTTTTCTGCCTTGTCGGAACGCATCTCATGCCGTTTGCCTGTTTTCTGAACCACTGCTCTAAAAATAAAGGTTAAAACGATTATTACTGCCAGATAAAATTTGTTGATAATAAAGGGAGAAAATTAAGTTTGCTGGATTACGGTAGTGTAACGAGATGTTTATACTGCATAGGTCATGTGTTGACCAACACATGACCTATGCAGTATAAACATCTCGTTACACTACCGTAGCCCAGCAGACTTAATTTTCTCCCTTTAGCTAGGTATACGGTATCAATGGAACCAATTCGTACCTTCGCCGCGGCATCGCATCCAGCGCACCAATCTCCGCAGTTGGCGCGCACACTCTTGCTGGTGCATGCACCGCAGTCATCGGTCTTCGGACACTTTGTCGTCGTCTGCGGCGCCTGTGTTGTGTGTGCTCCCGTTGAGCCACCAGCTCTCGTGGTGTGTGCTCCCGTTGAGCCACCAGCTCTCGTGGTGTGTGCTCCCGTTGAGCCACCAGCTCTCGTGGTATGTGCTTTCGTTGATCCACCGGCCTTTGTCGTGTGCGCTCCGGTGGAGTGGGCTCCGGTGGAGTGAGCTCCGGTGGAGTGGGCTCCGGTGGAGTGAGCTCCAGTGGAGTGAGCTCCCGTGGATCCGCCAGCCTTGGTTGTGTGTGCTGCCGTGGAACCACCAGCTTTCGTTGTCTTTCCTGGAGCGGGCGTTGTTCCGCCTGTTTTGCCCGCTTTCGTCGATCCGCCGGGAGCAGCGGTCGTTCTCGGTTGTTTTTTATTGCTCTTCTTTTCCTTCAGTAGTCAAATTTTTTTTCTTCATTTCTGTTATGTTATGCTTGAATATATGCAATAAAAGTACGGTGTCGGAGGGTCACTCGGAAGCTATGGGGCCGAGCAACACCGTGAAATTGAAGGGTGGCATGGGACCATTTACCTTTTTCCCCTGCTTGCAGCCTCCACAGAATCCAGCACCGCATGGAGAATTTGGCTGACTGCATCCTGCGCAACCCTTTGCTTGACATTGTTTTTTTGCCAAGTCACTGCTACTACTGCTATTACTCGCTCTTTCCTTGAAAAAATGACAAAAGAAAATCGATAGGCTATAGTCTAACTAATCTGCTGATTAAGGACTTTCAGCTCTACAATTCAAATTTTGCAAATTTTCTTAGCAAAATCAAAAATCGATTTCTAATTCGGGACTGCATTTTATCGGAGGTTGCTTGGTTTGGTCCAGCTGTTTGCATGTTAGACGCATGTGGAACGGATGGTTAACCGAAATTAATTGACTGTAACCGAATCCGGTTAAATTCTGGAAAAACTCGATTAATTTCGGTTAAAAATCAACTCGAAACTTGGGAATTTTCGTAACAAAAGCGGTTTTTCTTCAAAATTTATGGTTATTTTACTTAAAAAATTTCGAGACTTTTAATCAAAATTTTGACCAAAGTTTAAAAATTTTCAGCAGTGTTTTCGCTTTTTAAAAGTTTTTAACTTATAAAAATTTTCGATTTTTAGCATGTAGGCATAGTCATCCAGCATGGTAAAAAACCCGTTGACGATGTACTCTGAGCCGCTGCTGCTACTACTGCTATTACTCGCTCTTTCTTGAAAAAAAAAATAACAAAAGTGAACTGCACAGGTAAGTAACAAAATAAAGAATTAACGACATCGAGCTCATGTACATTTCAATCAATTGACTACGAGCGTCCTCTAAAGATCGAAAGTTCAATTAATCAATATTTGCCTCAAAATGCAGTTTTTGCCGAAATGTCCAACGATACCGGGTGTAGATCTTATTAGGGCTCTAGGAGGCACCCTCCGTAGGGGTTTGTCCCCTAATAACGCTATGTGTACAATGTACATTTCGGTTTGTGTTATACAGATGTCCGTTGTGGCTTCTTACCTTCTTTCCTTGATTGCACCCGCCGCAGAATCCAGCACCGCACGCTGAATTAGGTCCGCTGCATCCGGCGCAGCCCTTAGCTTGACAGTCTTTCTTGGCCTTCTGGGAGCTGGAGCTGGAGCTAGAGCTACTGCTGCTACTGCTGTTGCTGCTCTTGCTGCTGCTGCTACTGCTGCTACTACTACTACTGCTGCTCTTTTTTTCGGACTTCTTCGATGAAGACGAGGACGATGATGAACTGGATGACGATGAAGACGAGGACGACGATGAAGAAGAAGACGAATTCTTTGAAGACGACGACGAGGAGCTGCTTTCCTTCGAGCTATGCTTACGCTTATCTTCCTTCTCTTTCTTCGACGACGATGAAGATGACGAGTTTGACGACGAAGATGAAGCAGACGACGAGCTTGAAGACGAGGAGCGCGTTTCGTTCTTTTCGTGACGACGAGTGTCGTTCTTTCCGCCTTTGTGCTCTTCATGCTTGTGATCCTCTTTCGAACCATGCTTCCCTTTGTGCTCTTCATGCTTGTGATCCTCTTTCGAACCATGCTTCCCTTTGTGCTCTTTATGCTTGTGGTCCTCTTTCGAGCTATGCTTCTCTTTTCTCGACGACGATGAGTTTGATGACGAAGACGATGAAGAAGACGACGATGAAGATGAAGAGCTTGACGACGAGGAGCTGCTAGATTGAGTGTCGTTCTTTCCACTCTTGTGGTGCTTTTCCTTCGAACGCTGCTTCTCTTTCTTAGACGAAGATGAAGAGTTTGAAGATGAAGATGACGAGCTAGACGAAGAACTCGACGAGGATGAACTCGATGAAGACGACGATTGACTTGACTGGCTCGACGACGATGAGCTTTTTGAGGATTTCTTCGTATCCGACTGGCTGGACGTTTTGTTGCTCGACTGGCTTCCACCGCTCGCCGACGATGTTTTGTTGTTCGATTGGGTTCCATTCGACGACGACGTTTTGTTGTTGGACTGAGCGCTGCTCGACGAGCTCGTCTTATTCTGCGATGAAGACGACGATGACGTCTTATTGTTCGACTGACTAGACGAGCTGTTGTTGCTTGACGACGAGGATGAACCACTGCTGCTGCTTGATTTTTTGTTGCTACTCGACGCTTGGGTCGTTGCAGCAGCTCCGGTCGTCTTCGCGGCGCCGGTGGTTGCTGGCGTCGTGGGAGGCGGCTAAAATTTAGAGATTGATTGAATGAGTATTGGTTGAGTCAAAAGAAGCCATGATCGAAAGGAAGTGAATGAACTAAATTTGATTCAGTTTCGATGATTCAAAAAGTACTATACACGATTTGTTTTTGCACACCTATCGTCAGTTTGAGGTCTTGCATTCGAATCAAACTGAGTCGAATCGAACTGTTTCAAGTCGAGTGAAATCGGTGCGATTCGACTCGATCCCAAACTATTCGACACAATTGCGATTCGAACGCTTATTACATCCTGCCAGGAGCGCGCAAAGGATAGCTCAGTGGTCTTCGTCCTCAACACACCAAAAATTGGCTAAGTGGTCAAACTTGGAAAATTCCTTCCAATCCCTCCAGTCACCCGAATCCCTAAATACCTCCATTCTCTCATAATCCCTCCGGCGGACAAAAATCAGCAAAAGTCCAAGAGACCATAGTGCAGTATGGGGTCGTTCATAATTTACGTAAACGAAAAATTTGAATTTTTTGACTCCCTCCTTCCCCATGTAAACAAATTTATGTGTTAGGGATAGGCTATCTTTTACACATGATGGCATGTTTAGCCCTCCCCCTACCCGTTTACGTAAACTATGCATGACCCCTATGTCCCATGGAAAAATGGTGAAACATCTAGTGTTAAAGGCTGTTCCAGGGTGTTCCACAACATTTCATGAAGTCACCTCTACGTTTTTTTTCAACGGCAGGATGCACTTCGGCTTTGCAGGTCCCCTTGTCATGGTTTCCCTGCCAGAAATGTCGAATTCTCGTCGACTTTCCATCGGAACTCCAACAATTGGTTTTCGATTCGGTTTGAATCAATTCGATTCAACGCCTTCCGGCGCAGTTCGATTTTCAGAACAGGTGTGTGTCCCATTCGATCCCGAAAATTTTTCTATTGACCATCGCTATTTCGTGCGTCAAACTGCAGACGCGTAGCTTACCGATGCATTTGGAAAGCATTTCTTGTACATATCCGGGCATAGTGTATCGTATTGCGTATTCACGCCGAACCAGAAGCACGCCGTTGGGCACACGACAGCGGCATGGGAGCCCAGCGCGAAGACCGCCACTCCGGCGAAGCATAGCACGAAGTAGTTCATTCTCCTAGCAAAAACAAAGAAGTTCTTGAAATATTCGCGGAAAAATCGCTTCGCTCAAGCGTTTCGATGACAGTAATTTAACAGTATTCTATATATGCAGCGTCTTCTCGAACATTCTCCATTAAAACAAAACTCGTTGTGCGTATTTTGCGCGTGACCCAACATCGATGGGCGTTCTGTCAAGCGAGCCGAGCCGTCAGCTGTGACGGCACACGAGATAGATGAACTGACAATGAAATGTCAGGTGTTCTCGCTAAATGCGAAACAGGTGACCTGCAACAAGCGGCAGATCCGGTGCTGGACTTCTGTTCTGCCAGTGATGTACGGACGTGGGATGGGATGACAGGGCACACACTAATAGTACCTTTGCACTAATAAAGTATTAACTTTTCAATTTTTTGAATGTGCCGCACACAATATTCCGTTTTTTGCAAATTTTTTTTTTGAAAAAATTGGAAAATGGGAAATTGGAAAAATGGGAAATTGAGAAAAAATGGGAAATAAGAAAAAATGAGAAATGGGAAAAACTGAGAAATTTTTTTTAAACTTTTTCGAAACAATTAGTAAAATTCTAGGTAATACAATTGATCCTAATGTGACGAGTCCTTTCTTAAGACACGTCACATCAGGATCAAATTTCCACCCTCTTATAAAAGACAATGCAATTTCCGGCGCCGCCCCTGTCGATTAAAGGACGCAGACTCCGGGCAAGAGCGACGTATCGTTCTGAAGCAGAAACCGTCAAAATTTGCTCAGTCTGGGCGCATGTGCGTGCTTTCTCTGGAAGATGCCATCGAATTGTCGAACCTGCAACTCGAACTATTTTTTAACGGTATCTCTAGCCTGCCTCTCTGAGTCGTTGTGCGAAGAAATTAATACCATCCTCATGCAAAGTGACAGTTTGGCAAAACCGTTTCAAACGCAGAGACCGGCTAGACCGGACCTGGGCGAAGGTTGTTTTCGGTCTTGCCGACGACGGCGTGTGACGTTTCTGTTTCACGAGCACTACCGACGAAGGTGAAGACACGATTAGATGTTCCGGTTGGCGGGTGCCGCGTTTTAGGAATTTCGAACGTTCGGATCGTGAAAAGTCAGCAGTTCACTCCTTACTACTTGCATACAAGTGCATATTTTGCGTGGGTTTCAGTTGAGCGAAAGTGTCAAAGTTGATAAAAGACGAGTCTTTTGAAGTACCACACCACGAGGCAGAGGTGAAGTTAAAACAAAGTGCGTTTTAAAACAAAGTTGGATCCCATGACTCCGCGCTCCCGTAAAATGTCATCATGTTTTGAAACCATCCTTGTGGCACCCAATGGCAGAGTCGCTAATTTTGCGATTGCAGCTTTTCGGAGACCTGACATATCGTCTGCGAGAAAAGTTTTGGATCCCAGCTCGAGATCGTTGGGTCACAGGATCCCACTGCTAAAATGTCAAAATTTTTGTGTGCGCTATGTTCCCTCAGTCATGGCGCATAATTTCAGCGAGGTTGCGACAACTCAAATTCTTGGGCTCCAAAAGGATCGCGCTATCTCTGGATCTCAAGATCCCGTGATCCGAGAGAAACGAGATATAGCTAGAACCGCTCTCGGGGCATTCTAAAGGAGCCCCTAAAATTTCATGGCGGTAGCTTTTCGCTTTCCGGAGATAAGCCATGGACAAACAGACATACATACATACGCCGACCGACCACTAGCATCTTTCTTTTATCGTCGGCCGCGCGCGACGACGTTGGCGTACGCCACCGAAAAGAAATGGGTGGAACAACATGCGAAACATAGGAACGGAATCATCGTAGCGATGGTGATACAACACACAAGTCATCTACTCAATTTGCTGATAAAAAATTTAGGCATCATTATATGCGTGTATTTAAGGGACACTGGATTTTCCCTTGTTTTCTCAATTCAAAAATAAAAAATCAAGCCTCTGAATTTTGATTTTTTTTTTACTTTTAATTTTTGCCTCCCGCACCATAAGAGGTCACTCATTCATGACGTCACTTAAAAATTCAAAATTTTAGACCCACCCTCGTCACTAGCCTTAACGCATAGGCCTAAACATAGGTTATCTTTTACACGTAGCGTCACTCACTGCCTGTGCAAAATTTTTTCTTTTTTTACGGCAAAAACGATGCCCGGCAGAAAACCAGTTGTTCTTCTGCAACTTTTCAACTTTCTGAAAGTGTCGATTTTTCGAACTTCAAAATTTTGCTCATTCGACTGAGGAATGCTCGAGCGTCAGAGTGATCTCAGGGTCGGCACCGACACCAAATTGTAGCCAAATGACCAGGAAATCTAACGCAACGACCGCAGATCAAACGGTTCACACGTTCGGGCGCTACATCACTTTGAGTCAGTTTTGTAGAAAAATAGCGCTATCGCGAAATATTCTGCTGCAGTCGTGCACGGATAAGTGGGAAATGCACAAGGGGAACCTCATGTGAAATATCTCCTGAGTAGAACTTTTTTTGTCGGCCCTCTGAGAGTTCCAGTTATGAGTACACGACTGTATACACTACAGGCAAACACTGATAATTGCATATTGAAGGGTCCGGCCAAAAGTTATGCATTTATGAGAATATGCAATTATGCATTTTCTTTATTTTACGCACAGTAATTGTAGCGTCTGCAAGCCTCGAAACGCGCGTTCTCCCGTGAAGCTTTTACTGCACACTAAGCGAAGCTAATACAAGC
>JAQGBB010001177.1:0-14422 GCA_034691745.1 Prismatolaimus dolichurus
AATGTGAAGCAGTGCACCCCGAAAACATAAAATGAGATTTACTGTTTTTCGATAACCGTTACAGTTACGTGGATCTAGCCGAACAAGGGAGAGTCGAAGACTGCGTCTTTCATCTTTTAAGGTGAGCCTGCTTCGCCTAGCCAGACGCTTATGTGTATTGTACAGTGTTAAACGGTTAAATCCGTTCACTTACTTTATTATGTCGCATTTAGGCCGGTACCACTAGCCGGTTTTTACACGTCTCAGCCCGATGCTGCAACAGACAAATTTTCACTACTCTTCTCTCTCTTGTTATAAAAGACTGTATATTGCATGGCAACCAGCCAACACTGTCTTAAATCCGAGATAGTACGGTAATTCTGATTGGTCGCTGTTTTGGTGGCAACGAATGGACATACAATTTCTTGTCTTCTTGTTCTCTATCGAAAAGGCGCTGGCGTTGTGACGACGCGCGCACACGTGCACTACGTGGTCACCGAGTACGGCATCGCGCAGCTCTTCGGCAAAAACTTTCGCCAACGCGCCGCTGAGCTCATCCGCATCGCGGCGCCCGAGCACCGGCAGATGCTTGAGAAGGCCTTTTTGATTGGTTCAAAGTGATGCCGTCACTCGACTGAGCAAACAGCGAACGAGTGGCAGAACGTCAGCGTGGCGAGAAGGACGTGTTCTCGGCTTTGAAGAGTCAATTCAAGTTTGTCAATTTATGTCTTGCAATGTATACGAATGAAATGCTATCGCTTGTATACGAACGGATTACGGTTGTGTACGTGCGCTCATAATATTAGTATTGCTGACGTAACGCATACAGTGTGATGAACTGGACCAAAAACTCTGAACGCTGTATCATAAATAGTATGTACACATCAGACATGGTCACTTTGTGACAAACGAAAATAATTGTGCAATAAAACGTGCGATCCTATACATTTCAACTCGGTTCATCATCTCGAGTCGGAAGCTATATATCACGTGCATCAACAAGTTGTAAGCAATTAGCACTTCGCATGTACTTTTGTAATACCGTATACCTCGTGTATTACATTTGGCGAGCTATAAATCGTACTTGGTTTAGGCCTTTTTAATTTTATTTTTATCGATTTTTATCACATTTATTTTTTGAGCTGCTGCGCTTGGGTCGCTCCTGAGCAGTATTATCATTGTTGTGTAAAAAGAGATTTACGTTCCTCTTTGTCAGTTTGCTTGAGTCACTTTAGCTCCGCTTAGCACTTGCTCAGTTCAGCATTTCATAGCTTGCTCTGTTTCGGGAACGCGTCAATCATTTTTCTTGAGATCTCGCTTGCAAACATTTTATTTTGCTCACGCTGTTGCGTTGCTGACTTGCGGATTTCAGCTTACCGTATTTTTTTCACTTTTAGCTCCCCCCCCCATAATTCTGCCCCATATGGAAAAAATGTTTCTTGTTGCTGTTACGCAAATGCAAATCTTTTCTCTCAGCCGTCTCCGCTTTGCTGGCAAGGGTCGCTTGGAGAATTTCCGCAGTGGACGACTGTAGTTTTGCCGTCTGACTTTGAGTTATGTTCTGGCATTGCAGCGATGGGTTCGTCAGGTTTTTCACATTTTATGCACACTCTGTACCCCTTGCTAGCCGCAACGCTGCGGTAAAAATAAACGCTGTGACTGCCATTTTCTGCCCCATAGAGTACAATTTGGAAAAAAATGTTTTTTTTTGTCTAAAATGACTAAAACCAAGTTATACTCCATAGGGCTAAAAGTGGAAAAGTACGGTAAATGAAGCTAACTAGGCCTAGACAAGATGTGGTCGCCAAATGGCTTTCACTCAATGCAACTTTTATTAATACTAAGCTGGATCAATTAATTGATATTTCGCTTCACAGCTCGCAAGTCTCATTCTAGTATTATTTGCAAGCAGATACACTGCCAACTTTAGCAGACTTGAACTGATGCCATCCAAAGAACCACCAGTACAGCGTGTAGCTCGCTTTCGCCGAGACGGGCTTCATTTGGCAGTAATCTCGACACTTGAACTTGCTCAACTCGCAAGGACTCGCAAGTGTGCCATTCTTTGCTCCTTTCAGCTGCACACGCGACGGTTTATCCGTCTGTATCTCCACTACAGCCTTGGCTCTCACGACAACAAGCTTCACCGACGGCGCTACCGTAACCTGCTGCGTATAGTACGCATAGGTGACATCAATGCTTCCGAAAGCAGGATCGATACCAGCAACCTTAAGCACCGTCTTCACCACGCCTGCGAACGAGATGTAAACACCGACACCAACTGATGCCGTTTCGTATTGCTCAACCGAGAGTGCCCTCTCATGTGGTTGAAAATCACTGAGCGGGATACACGTGTCCGCTTTGCCACACACCTCAAAGAGGTCCAACGATGGGTGACCCGTTCCGAGCCCGTAACACGCTTGGAGATCGATGCAAACGGAGTCGTTCACTATGCGCAGACACCCTGGGCAGATAGTGTCGACGACACGCAGGATTCCTTTGAGAGGGATCTTGCCCGACTTCAGGCCTGGGGCTGGAAGAACACGCACGAATTTCGATGGTTTCCATATTTGGAATTCCTCTCTGAGCATAATTTTCTTCACCTTCGAGATCTGAGTTTTCAACATAGTCTGCAACTTCGCCTGACAGTGCAAGACGGGGATTGACAGATCGCAGATGCACTTCACGTACTCACTATCGTCGTGCTTCATCTCGTTGCATACGTGTTGTCGCTGCGGGGCAAACTCGTTAGCAAACTCAGCCAAATCCGGATGACTTTCTTGGATTTTCATAATCGCTGAGTAGTTCTCTGGAACTGCAGTCGCGATCGAGTGAGCGACGATGTTCGTGAGGTACTGCGTCGACGGGAAGGTGCGAATCTTTGCTACATCGTCTTTCACCAGATGGAGTTCGAGGAGATCGTTGAAGACACTTCGCAGAAGTGGCTCATTCGCGTCGGGTGTTTTCAGGTTTCGCAACGGATCGATGCTGGAGACACAGATGCTTCGATCGTGTGGCAGTCGGTCACAACTGAAGCTGGGTCCGTTGATAGAGGCGAGATCCTCAGCGGTTATCTCGAACTTGTTCGAGATCGATTCGCATGTGTCGCCGGGCTTTGCGTTGTAGGAAAGGGGGCATGAAAAGGGCTTTTTTCCATGGGCAGAGGAGAGGGCAAGAAGCACTTGCACCAACGTCGACGAGAACGACATTCTACTAGTGCGAATTATGAGCCGGCGTGAAAAGTTTAAACGAAAGTTTGAGTCACTTTACAAGCCAGACTGATTGAGTCATCACTTGTCGAAGTTCGTGCGTACCGAACTTGTTTGCGCAAGGCGATGGCGTTCCTACTTGGCGAGTACACCCGCTGTTCAGAAATTTGATTCGTCATTTCCACTGTTTGAAACTAAACTTTTTATGCGTTTAGGAATGTGGATTGTTTTTTAACACATTTATTGAATTATCAAACTTCTGACTTTCAGGAGAAAGAAACTGCCGATACGATACAGTTATGGGTGGGCGATATGGTGGCCAGATCATAAACTTGGTATTGCGACATGTGGAAAGTTCATCCCTGAGATGTGACGCATCCAAATGTCGCATTGAACAGGGGGTCATCCACATTCTACGTAAAATTGAAAACGCACTTTTTAGACCCTCTCTCGCCATAGAATTTTATAACACATGGACATAGGCCTATGTTTAGCACATAACGTAGAATTTAACCCTACCCCCACCCCCTTTGTCATTCTACGCAGAATGTGGATGACCCCCAGCGCAGCAGCTTAGGGATGTCACCTAAAAATTCAAATTTTTCGACCCCCTTTCCCTTTGTCAAATGGCTTAACACATAAACATGAGCTATCTTTTACATATAGCGTCACCTTCCAAGTAAAATTTTCTGACCCCCTCCCCTCGGCAGGTGACGTCATATATGGATGAGCCGTTACCGTATGACTACTTCGCATTCAGCACTGTACTGAAAGCTGCTGAATATGTCCTACACTGTGTGGGCTTGGCTGCAAAAAGTGTGTTACGCATTGCTGGAACATTTGGAACATTATTGCGGGTTTTTTTCTGCACAACAGCCGAGCTCAACTCCATAAACTGTCCAACTGTGTTTTCTGTTACTTCTGGCACTGAAATTTCTATGGGGCATGGCATTTTCGATTTCTTTTTTTGCAGAGCCAAATTAGCATAGAGAATAGGCGGATGTGGAACGTCTCAGTTAGCTCAGTTACGAAACGGCGCTTTGACCAATGGTCCTACTATCTACCGTAGTCTTCATACCCACATTTGAACCTGTTGAGCAGAAAAGCAGCTGTAAAGTCGCCAGCTAGAAAGTTTCAGTTCGCGTTAATTTCTTTCAGAGGCTACTACACTTTGAAAGAAGCAGAGTTAATTTTAGCAACTTTTATTTCTGCAACAAGTGCGGAAAAATCCTTGCAGTATACTCGCCAGTGTCGAGACCGCCTGCTTAATATCTTCAAGAAAACAAGCGTCTAACATTTAGCACATCAGCAACGTGTTCCACCGAATTCTGCATATGCCGACAGACGGTCAGTGCATAGCGCATTCTTGCACGAGCTGTGCATTACTCAGCATGGCAGTCTGCTCGATTTATCTCCGGGCTCAGTAGCACATAGTGAGGGTTCTCCGAATTTTTTAACTCCGCGAGGCACGGGATAGAAAGACGCAAACAATAGCTGTTGGTCTGTATAAAAAGCCGCAGCTGTCACGTCGTTCGAAAAGGCACCACTCGGCGAGAAGGTACGAAGTGGAAAACGCAAAGCATTAGCTGGCACAGCCGGAGGCTGCCGGGAAAGTTAAAATTTGCAGTCGAAGTCTTGCGCAACCAGGCCAGCTGTGCGCGAACGCTATGTGGCGTTGACGTAATTTTACGTAAAGCTAGTGCACTTCATCGGACTCGCTTGCTACTTTGCTTACTTCGCGAGCGAGGCGAAATCGAAGGTTCAACAGCTGATCGCAGCGGCGCTTCAAGTGAGTTTCTTGGGATAACATATTTCCAGATTCTTGAGTTCATTGACGAACGTTTGCGAAACCTGCTAGTATGCAATTTTTAGTTGTCATTTTTACAAATTGCATTTTATCAGCAGATCCTGAATATTATTGAATTGAAAATATAATATATAAATATATATTATTTCAATATTATTATTGAAAATAATTACGAGGATTTTGTTCTATAAAAAACAAAGTTTTGAAGGGTAATATCTCCGAAGCTTCTTGCAGCTATTCCATGCATCAAAATTAGCGTTTCAATGTAAATTTGACCCTAATTAGCAAACTATTGCAGACCGAGTTCTTTTTACACCGGTTGCAAGCTTGTGTCGAACAGGAACCGATACTGAGATGGAAACGGTTGTCGGAATCTGCAACTTTTAATACGACTAAAAATTCTTTAAAATTTGGTCAAAAATCAATCGCAAAAGCGTTAGAAAATTTGGTTTCGGGAGGGCTCACCCGTGGAAAAACTTTATAAATGAGCCCGAATTGGCACTTTTACCCTACTTTTCCCACACAAATTCGAACTTTCGGGAAAGGCTCAAGCCGGGTCAACCGGAATGGCCCTACGCCCTGAAACGCATACGATAAAATCTTCAGCACACTGGCCTTGAGGCTTCAACGCTTCTTATTCTCCTCGCATTTTGCCTACAGGTCAACCGCCACAATGGCGAAAGCCGAAGGCCACAAAATATCCTCCTCGATTTCCCTCGACGCCGACGCTGGCCGTCGTAAATCATCAGGCGTTGTCGTAAAACTCGACAAGCTCGACGAGATCAGTCAGATCTTGCGAAATCTGATGCGAATCGATACACAAGAGCGCATCGATACCTCATCAGAAAAGATCCGCGATTATCGAGCAAAGCAGAAAGAGATCGATCGACGCTATGCACAACTCAAGAACGATATGAAGTTCGGTGCGAAAGAGAAGAAGGAAAATGAAGGGACTGAAGATGAACCAACACAAAGTCAGAAGCGACAGACAGAACGTAGTCGAACGATCGACATGTCAGCTCTGGTTCTTCGACGCCAATCGACCGTCAAAGACCAGACGCCGCCATGCAGTCGCGATGACTCGTTCAACGAACTCTCGCACTCCTCATCAGGCGCCGAAACGGGCGAATCATCGCCGGATGACTTCTGTGGTCTCGATGCGGACAGTCAATCAAAAGACAGTGGGACGCAGCTCTCTGTCGTTCAGGAAGACCGCGATCCCGAGGTTACCTGGCTGGACGTTGAGCTGAAAGCGACCGTGGCAAATGGGCGCGTCGCTTGTGTGTTCCCGGTCAAGGACTTTCAGAGTGTGCAGATAAAACTGCTTGCTCCAGAGTCCGTATCGCAAAGA
This sequence comes from Prismatolaimus dolichurus, assembly GCA_034691745.1. NCBI lineage: Eukaryota > Metazoa > Nematoda > Enoplea > Triplonchida > Prismatolaimidae > Prismatolaimus > Prismatolaimus dolichurus. The sequence goes on from JAQGBB010001177.1 coordinate 6,347, forward strand.
TTTGAAGTTTCAAAGCGAAGCTCGGCGAACGAAAAGGTCAACATCGTTGTTCGTCGACGCATCATAGAGATAGCGAGGGCGAGAAAGGACATAAAGAAGCCAGGCACTGTCTGGACGTCGCATATGTTTAATATTCGGTGCAAACGAGCGATCTTTAACACCACGTTGCATGTGCTTGCGACGTTCACTGACAACGAGCCGGCGAAAAACTCGGCGGTTGCGAAGATCCGAATGAAGATGGAGACGCCAGCACCAAAGACCATAGATAAAAGCACTGCAACCCCAGTTATAAAAGAAGTTCTACAGCCGGCACCAGTTGTGGTTCCACAAGTACCACGAGAGCCATCGCCGCCACCAAAGCCGAAGATCGACATGTCGTTCACACCGGTCATTTTTATGCCAAAAGACCCTGAGGATCGTGATCCCGTCACGGGTCTGATCAAGCCAAAGACAGTGGTGTACCGGAAACCAAAGTTTCTTGAGAAGCCCGTCGAGCTGAAAATCGAGCCTGAAGTGTACATTATCCATAAGCGACGACCGCATCTGACACAGCCGATGCCAGCATGCCTAACGTCCTCCGAGAAGAAAGAGGACGTACCGAAGACGAATGAGGAACGTATCTTCAGTCAATTTCGCGTCGTTCTCCGCAAGGTGGCACCTGTCCATAAGTTACAACCGAAGCAGTTTGCACCCATTGAAGCACCAGCAGTGCGTCTGAAACCAGCCGGTGGACGTCCCCGCCCGAAGGAATCTGAGCCACCATTCGTGTCCTCGAATCTTAAACGGGTTGATCGACGACCACGACCGACACTCGTTGAGATGAAGGCGGTCTCGGTGGCTAACAAGTACAAATACGTGCCCAGTTGGCGAAGTAGTCGGTACGTGCTGTGACATCATGTGTGTATGTCCTCACGGCTTCTTGTCTTGCAGAGCCGTCACGTCTGTACATGGCCTGAGGCGGTCGAGGTCGCGCTCTGTTTTAAGCAATTCAAGTCGCCGTGGCGATGAGTCCGGATGAATTACGGTCGATTCGTTACCCCATAATATTTTCACACGAAATTCGACGCATTCGAATCTCTGTCGCTTTCTACCTTATTTACGCACGGACATCCACGTTCACTATTTATGTGTGTGCATCGTAGACGACAGAGCGTGTTTCGTGTGCTGCAGCTTCTATCATATTTCGAAACAAGCTCGACTCATGCTGTGCGAAAACGTCTTGAGTCAGTTCAGGCTTTAGGGAAACTAACCATAAGAACTTTGTTATAAACATTTGTTGCCAATGTTAGCAAGCAAAACAGGCAGCATAATTCGGATACGTCAACCGGTCACTGGAGCACATAGGCATGCAGTCAAATGTCCTGTATACCGTAATCTTTGCGTGTTTCACCACGTACTCTACAGAAAAGGCTGTTAGCCAAAACTACGAGATTCCCCGAACCAACCAGCCGCCAGAGCATACAAAATTTTTTCCCACTTGACCAGTTTGTCAAAATTTACTATCGGTGGTTTTAAAAAGTAGGGAGTTCGATCCGCTTATATATTTTTTTAAATTTAAGGTAACACTAAGTGCTATAAGAATTAAAATGAAATGCAAGCAAGCAATGCACATGCACGCACGCATGCTGTCGATAGAACTGATAGATACTACCGTAATGGAGTGTATTCTTATAGCACGAAGAGGTAGAAAAAATTATAAGTCCATGTGGTAAACATTACAGACTGAAGGTCCGATGCCTCACGTCCACAGAGTAAACGGCGCAAGTCCCTCCTTAGTCTGCGCCGCCGGTGCGAGATCACACTCCGATAGAAACTTAGTCGGATAGACCACGACACTGCCTTGCACGTTTGTCAAAACCTCAAGTGCAGCCGCCTTGTCAGTCGTCGCAAGAGGCACTCGTGACTGATACGCGGCGAGTTCTTCGAAACTTCTCACACTGTCAGTCGGGATCGGAGAGAATACCTGATGGCAGAAAAATAAGCATGTGCATGGGTCCTGCATGGGTACTGGACTTACCTGTTCAAAAATCTGAGCATTTCTTTGGGCAATAGTCTGCCACGCTTGAAAGAACGTGTCGGATGCTGGATCGGTCACGTCCAGGGTGGCTGTACTCGGCAGTCTTTCGGACAGCAGTCCCAGATGCTCTCTATGAACAAGAACAGCACATGCTTGTTGTGCATGTGCAATAAGTGAGAGTAGTACTTGAAAAGATGGCGCCGTAGACTGGCGCAGAACGTTCCTGTCTTGAACGCTTTCCCGCCCATGGTCGAATCTTCGAACTCGGTGTCGTCAACCATTAGTGCCATCTGGAACAGAGGCGATACTGACGGCGTCGATGGAGGAATAAAAACTGCACTATGGCGAGGCATTTGTTTCAAGTTCGAAAATAAAAAAGTTCTTGGGGGAGAAATTTTGTTTCAAAAATAAAAAATGAAAAATTTGCGAGGTTTTTTTCACGAAAAAAAATTAAAAACTTTTTGAAAAAGCTTTTTTATTTTTATTTTTTTCGTGAAACAAAAACCTCGTGGATAAAAAATAAAAAACGAAAAATTCGCAAAAAAACTAAAAAACTTTTTAAAAAAGTTTTTATTTTTTTCGTGGAACAAACCTCGCGGATGAAAAATTAAAAATTCTCACTAAAACTTTTTTCAAACTTGAAACAAATGCCTCGCGTACTGCCCACCTCGGAATCGCGAACGCCCAACTGCGATCGATCATTGATATTCGCCGAGCCAATCAAACAGCGACGATCATCGACAATAATGAGCTTACTGTGAATATAGATCAGCTCGGACACCTAGCACAGATTGGTTTGCTCCTGCTTTTCTTTTTCATTGTACAGAAGTTCTCAAATCGCACCAGCTTCCCGCAAAGTTCATCATAAGTTCGAAGCCCACAGAAGGTAATATACTCGGAATAATCTCCAACTGAAATGGGTTTTCTCAGAATTTATCCTCGAGTTTCACAGCTTTCTACTTGTGCGACTCAGTGCAGAGAAGAGTGAATGCGGTCCTTGCTGGACAGACCGCGCCGTCCAGTGGAGCATTGTCTTGAGTGCTGACGTTGTTCCCTCGTCGAGTGCGCCTTCGAAACCGGGGAGGAGTGGGACCAGAACGTAGACGCGGAAGGTCTCTTTGTTTCTACAGTGCCGTTCCGTTTGAGACCGTTCACTCAATGCAGCATGTGGGATATATAGGGGTTCATCCGTATATGACGTCACCTGCTGAGGGGGAGGGGTCAAGAAATTTTTTGAAAAAGGTGACGGAAGGAGTGGGCGAAAAAGTGACGTCACCTTAATGACTGCATAAGGCGAAAATTTTCGGAAAATTTTTGTGGTAAATTTTGATTTGAGAAAAATTTACAAAAAATCTGAAAATTTTTCAAACAATTCAAAAAATTTTTAGTAAATTTTACACCTGAAGTGCACCGATTTTGGTCAGAATTTTCCGCTGTTTCCAATCGTGTTTTCAACCAGTCGTTCCCGTGACCGCTTCCCTGGAAAATTTATCAAATACCGAGGCTCAAAAGTGACGTAGCTTTTAAGGGAGGGCGAAAAGTGACGGCGGGGGGAGGGGGTAAAAATTCAAATTTTCAAGTGACGTCATATATGGATGCCTGCATCGTAAGCAACTGGCGTACCTCCAAGCCCGAATGATTCGGTCTGCCAAAGTCGCACAGATTTTGTTTTCGACGTCCTTCTCGCCGATCATGCTGATAAAGAACTGGTTCTTCAGCAGACCAGAAAGAATATTAGCTGTAGCTGGGTCAGAAAATGTTCGGGGGCTAACTACCTCAATGTAGATGTAATGCTTCGCGTTCGAGATCAAGTCGATGTACGCTTGCTGAATAGAGTCTTCAACACAGACAGCCCCGATGGACCATGTGGAGGCACTTCTGAGTATCTTTGAAAATTGAGGTGGAAATGTCAAGTTGACAAGCAAGCAAATTGAGGTGATGTTCATCGCATACTTGAACACTGCACTTGTGCGATCTATCGCAAAATGCCTGCGGAATTACGGTATTCGTCTCTTCGTAGGACTTTGGCATCAAGCACGGGTAGCTGCTATTTGTTTTGAATTTTTCAAGCTATAAATGACAGCAGCAATTTTTTAGGGATGACGGTCGGGGAGGGGAGCGAAAAATTTGCCCCGCCTTCCCATGGGGGACCCCATTTTTAAACAGTAATTTTTTAAGCCCGAGATCAAGCTAATGTGCAGCACTAACAGTGCTAAATTGTACGCCCTGGTGAACAGAACAATTCGGTCACGCTATTTGCTCAAATGCAATGCAATAATGCAATTTTTAGAAGAAAAAAACTTGAAAAAATTGCCAAATTTTTTTGGAAAAAATTTCAAAGGCAATTGGGGCATTTTTTAAATTTACCCCATTGGGGGATGGGGCAAGGCACCCCATTTTGCCAACCCTAAATTTGTAAACCTTAATAGCCTAAGTGGGCCCACCTTCGCAGCGTTCCAACGCTGAATAAAGTGTCGCGCCACGTCGCGTGCCGCTGCACCGTAACAAACTGAGGCGATGTCATGCCAAGGCATTCGCGGCATTTCGAATCGATTCACATAGTCTTAAAGAAGAATTTTATACATAGAGACATTCAGCTATGCCTCCCCCCTCGGTCACCGTTAAACGGCTTCGCGACGTCGACCCAGTCCTTAAAGATAAAGTTCGCGTAGTCCTTTCCTCTCCAAAGAACGCATCCGTCCGTCGGCTCTGCAGGCGCCGACGCGTCGGAGTCTGCGATCTGTTGCATCCTGTGAAAATGGTAGCCAGAGCCTTCTGACTTCTCGTCTACACCGACCATTTTATACTTAATATTTCCTCACATTCGTGTGTATTTCTCTGCGGTCTCGCTGTCTAACGTGTCCGTGCTCTAGAACGAATAAAAAAGTTCCTTGACTGAACAACATCGTGAGACCTCACGTACATCAGTCGACATTTCCGACGGTGTCGGCGAGTCACTTCGCGTTGGATGTTCGCAAGAGCAGGAGTCTTTTCTGGTTTTGCGCTACATCATTGTTCAAACATCAGCCTGGCTTTTCTTAACTGGAAACTGTAGCACCTGTCGCACAAACTCTTTGAACTCGGACACGTGATGCACGGTACCCGTCGCCTTGTGCACAAGACGGTGCGCGTCTTCAAACTTCTCTTTCGCAAACGATAGAATACCGAGGGCTGGCTTGCTGCTCTAGAAAATTTGCCCCAGAAATCCCGCCGACTGCTGAAGGTTCGAAGCAGCCAAAGGTCGCCGCCAGATTGGTTGTCCACTAGACTTACATTCTCCGCATGTCCGGTCGTGGCGCCATGACTGCTGAGCTTCGTTTTCAGTGAGCTCGGTAGCAGCGATTTCACTTTGCCGAAGACGACCTTCGCTTCCGTTGCAGGCACGTTTAGTACACTCTTCTAAAGGCACGATATACCGTACTTCCTTGATTAATCCCCCAGGGATTATTCATTTTTTGCCATTCTGGACCAAAGGTTTTACAATATAATAATCCCCAGGGGGATTATTCCCCGAAGTGCCATCCCATGTGCTTTGAAAATAATATTTGAAGCGCTATATTTTTTGCGTCTAATGAAAATTCACCCTCCGACAATGTGCTCTGACCTCTGTTCAGCCCACAATTTTGCTTTTGACCAAGAATTTTACGCGTTACTACGTAAAAAACCATTTGACGGCTGGAAAAAACCACATATAATTAACTGACCTCTGAGAAAAAAATTGACAGAATAATTCCTCTCAGGTGGGATTAATCAAGAAAATACGGTACGAGTAGTCTCACACTGCAATTAAAAAACTGCCACTGCGTCACGCTGTTCGTGAAACGGAAGCAGAAAAGTTTCACGTATTATACGTACAGTAGAACCGGTCGGACTTGTTGGTGTGTCGACAGACGATAGAAGACCTCCGGTGTCGCTCAACCTTTAATCAATCGAAAAGACGGAACCTAGCTACGAAGGTCAACCGCAGGATCAGCTTTTATAAAAGTTCTCTTCATCCCAATCGAGCGTGCTTTTGCCGAGTACCGTACATGTGATTAAAGTCGTCCCATCTTCCGAAGCACAGGTCGATGCCACCCACAAAGGCGACACTCTGATCGATCACAACGATCTTCTCGTGGTGCGCCCAGAGGAACGTGTCAGCCACTGCCTTGATGTGATCGGGATGACGTATGACCTGTATATCGTTCCAACATCGGCTCGCTTGCGGGAGCTTTCAAAAACTGTGCTTATGTGCTGCAGTTACAGCAGCTGTAGCTTAAGTTTTGAAAGCCGTCTTTCTGTAGACTGTAATTATGTATTCTAGGGCTGGTAGCTGGGGGGAGGGGGTCAAAAGATTCCCCCATGCCCCATGGGGCCCCATTTTGCCCCATCTCCGACCACACCTTAAAAATAGGGTAAGGGGTAACTTGGGTGATTTTTAGGGTAGTTTTAGGGAACTAGGGGTAATTTGGGGCAATTTGAGGGTACTTGGGGGTAATTTTCACCGTTATCTACGTCTGCCAGAAAAAAGCTCATTGGTAGATGAGGGGGCACATTAAAAAATTTGCCCCATGGGGTAAGGGGGCCACCCCAAACTACCAGCCCTATGTATTCCTGTCTTTATCTTCCAATCTCTTGTAAAACCAATACCTCCTCCTACACCACGCGCCTACTTTGATATTCTCATGTTTGCGTGTAAGCGTCACTTTCGAGTGCTCGCTGTTGATGCCCAGCGCAAGCGAGACCTCCTTGTAGAGAAGGACGAAGATTTTCACTCCCTGCGCCTGAAGTGTCGGTATTGACAGTTTAACACGGCTAAAACCTCCTCAAGCAAACAAGCACTGACTGCTTTCCGAGCGAGCACTTCATCGAGCCTCCACCGATCGTTCGAACCCGGTCGCTTGAGCTGAACCTCTGGAGTCAACCACCAGTCGGCGATGAAGATCTCCTCTCGCGCCATCTCGAGCATGTTCGCCACGTGTGCCATGTAGGACTTGCCATCGACGAACCTGCCACCGGTGAAGCAGCGATTGCACACAAAAGCAAGGACCGTACAGCAAGGGACCATCCATAAATGACGTCACCTGCCGGGGAGGAGGGTGGGTCAAGAAGTGACGCTATGTGTAAAAGATAGCCTACATTTATGTGTTTGGCTAGTGACGAGGGAGGGTGAAAGGGTCTAAAATTTTCAATTATTAAGTGACGTCAATGAATGGCCCAAGTAGTACCATTCAGCATATGATTCCCGCTCGGGCGCGTACGACCCAAATCGATGTCGTTCGAGCCAGACTTTGCCCGTCCCTATGGCGACACCCATGATGCCTTCCGACCACTCGTTCACGGCGAGCTGATTTTCGCAGCGTAGTAGAATATTTCTGAAAAAGTGCTTCAAACTTGCTAGCTAGCAATAGATAAGCAATAAGGAAAGACGAACCTGGAATAATTCGAAAGAAGCAGTCCATTTGTGACGTTGTTCAACTCCTTGCCGAACGTTTTCACTTCGAAGGCCAGGTCAAAGAGTAGAACGTATCGCTGCAGACAAAAAAAGGGTCTGGAGGCATGTGGTATTATGCAAGTCTTAGACTTACAATCTCCTCTGTTGCCAAGTCGACAGAAGCAATAAACGAGTCTTTCAACAAGAGCCAACTGAAAATACTTGGTCAAGTAAGAAAGCTCCTCCAATAATTGAACGCCTACCATTTCTCCCACTTCTCCTGTGCTGTGTTCAACTTGTGCTGAATGTAGCGGGTCACACCGTAGAACTGGCGACTCCCTCCTCGATGTCGCTCAACGACACCCTCTATGTACTTTCCGCCGAGGTTATCCACGAAGGACCAACGACTGACGCCAAGGAAACGCGTCTGGAACCGACGATCCAACTTGTGAATGAATTGCAAGCAACAGTAGTGCGTACCGTCGGTTCACTCGCTCGTCGCTCTTTGGACACTCGGTGTAAAATTTGATCTATGTGTGCTTGTATTTGCGACTAGAAGAAAGAATTGACAACATTTCATTCAAGCATCGTTCGTATGCTTTGGGGTCGTCCATTTACGTCACTTATTTTTGGGCTTTTTTTTGGG
>JAQGBB010001178.1:0-14420 GCA_034691745.1 Prismatolaimus dolichurus
GACGGTTTATATTACCGAGATTGAGCAAGCTGGATTGCTTTAATGAATGATGTCGAAAACTAGCCACTCTCGTTTGAATAGACTGGCTTCTTCTATCGACAACAAGCTCGGTTGAAAATTCCAGATTCGCTGAGATGATAATGTCGGCAATGACCTTTGAAGTTTTAACAAACAAATGTTTGCTCACTTTAGACAATTTTCAAATGCGACACTTCACACACAGGTTGTTTGCATGCAGAGAAAATCAGTGAGACTCCCCCAACGTGATGTAGCCCGTGAAACATAGCAGGGTTGACATGTAGCGTTTGTACATGTAGTACGTACGTACACATCATAAGGTCATCTTACGATTTTCGTATTGCAAACACACCTTGACACATTTCCTCGTCTGGCTTCTTCCCCTTTCGATCCATGCCACTGAGTGCATTGAAGCAACGCTGGACGAACAAACTAACCGCGTTAGCGATCGTCTCGTTCTCACGATTCAGCCAGGCAATCGTTTCAACAGTGCCTCAAGATAGCGAGCAAAATCTGAACGCAAAACTATCCAATACTTTCTCTTCATCAAGCGGCAGCTCGCACAAACCTCAAACGCGTCCTTCTCGGTAATGCATACGCAACGCCGTAATCAGCGGCGATCATGTTAGAAAGCGCGATGAGACGACGCCGTTGTGTTCCAATGCCTGCGCTCATCATCTCCTCCCACGATTTGACCTAGAATAAAAGTAAGCAAATGCTTTGCCACACATTCGCGTAAGTAATGCTCAGAAATGGATGAAGAAAAGGTCAAATAATCGATGAATCTCAACGAAGAGACCGAATAACCAATGAAGCCCGTTAAAGACAATCAAATAATCAATCAATCTGGCTGAAGACGACCGACTGATCGACGTCTCCTGTTCAGAAAAATCGAATAATCGACCAATCTCGATGCAGACAACCAGATCCAACCCAGACGGCGACGAATCGCGATGAAGATGAGGGCATAACCGACGAGCATCGATGAAGACAATCGACAAAGCTCGATAAAGAGGATAGACGAATCTCGGAAAACAAGTAAATCGGCAAAGCCGAAAAAGTATCCTGCCGTTTCACAAAAAAAACACCAGCACATAAATTTTTCAAGCAACAGAGAAAAAGAGGCCACGATTTGTCGCCGTACTGCGTTTTTCCCTCTATCTCGCAAAAAAAGAAAAAAAATTTCGCCGCATACCATTGGCAAGTTGGAACATAGCATTGGCAAGTTAGAACATACCATAGGCAAGTTGGAACATGGCATTGGCAAGTTCAAGGGAAATAATTTCAGAACGACCAGTAAGCCTCTTTTGCTTACGCAGGTTCCAGGAAGAGAGTGGCATTCTTACTAAATCCACGCATGTGACGACCGAGCAGTTGACTGAAGTGAAGAACACTCACACGAAACCTATTAAAATTCTTGTCGTCGATCATCTCCCGCTCAGCACGGACGAGAAAATCAAGGTGCTGGGAGAACGGACGGTGTTTTTGGTGGGTTTTTTATCACGTTTTTCTCCAGGTGGTGGTTGTTGAACCGGTACTCCCGAAGGAGAGGGACGCGAAGTCGAGTGTGAAGTTGAATAAGCTTAATAATGTGGAGTGGGAGATCGAATTGCCGGCGAGTGAGACGCGGGAGCTTCGGTTGAAATATAGTATCGAGTATCCGCGGGCGGAAGCACTCGAGTTTGTTGAAGAACGGGTGTAGAGGCGACAGCAGTTGGGAATTTGTGCATTAGCTTGCTTTACTTTTACGTATGTACTGTACGTTGAGTAAGTGCTCGTTTGTCTCGTGGTTGCTTATCGCTTACGATTTCTGCTTGATTTGCCTTGCTTTTTGCGTACAGCTCAGCTTGTTGGACGACGCGTCTCGGTCTAGTCGCTAGCCGTAGTTTTATCTCTTGTACCTCTTCGTTGGCGCTTCATTGCGATCTGTGAGCTCTTTGCTTTTTCCATCTTTATTACTTGCTTGCTTTGTCCGTCCACTATGCATCTAAAGGGTGAAAATTAAGTCCCGTGGGTTACGGTAGTGTAAGGAGATGTTTCGACTGCACAGGTCATGTGTTGACTGCAGTCTAAACATCTCGTTACATTACCGTAACCGACGGGACTTAATTTTCACCCTTTAGTTTACGTATTTTTATTCGTGCCTCCGCGTGAAGCTGTGTCTGAGTAACCACTGTATTTGAAATGTGCAATATGTACTGGTATGAAGAAATTATATTGGGCCATCGATCGCTTCTACCGCCAATTGATGTTAGCAAGTATTTCAATTTGGCCAATTTATAATTACGAGGTTTCTGGAAAAAATTTCGACGAGCTTTGCTATAAGAATTCATGTGCATGATTCTGGCCCACAACTTCAGAAATGTTAATAAAACTTGAGGCAGTTTTGCGCGAATATGCACAAGTATTAGGGATATTACTGGAATCAGAAATCTGCAAATATGGTAATTGTCAATTGGCCTCAGTATAACCTACCTGCTCGTTGCTGCTGTCCGCGTCATTTTCGCTAAGCACTATAAACTAGTCTGTTATTGCGTTGTGATTAATGCAGGCTGCCGCTGTGACGAAACGGGAGGAAAATGTGACATTCTTACTTCTTCAAAGTAACCGATTCTTAATGTGCACGCATTTTTTGCTTGGTAAATATTATATGCACCTGCACGAACCGCGCACTGCACTCTTTGACGAACTAGCTGACGACAAACAGAAGATGCATGTTAGAGAAGCTTTTACCACACGCAGATGCAAAGCAAGCAAGTACGTATCGCTAATACAGACCAGCAACGGGGCTAAGTACAGCTGATCAGCGTACACTATACACAAAAAAGCAACGGCACATGCACGTATAAAAGACTCAACTCATCAGGCAGTGTACACAGCATAATATGAAGCCAGAGCGTGTCGAACCTGTAGAGTAAAGACCACAGAATACATTGCAAAGATTGCATCACACATCATAGCATGTTAAATACACAATTTACATACAGTACTCAACATCTTGTATCATATACAGTCAGTTCATTCCCACCCTCTTCTAACGCCAAAAGTGTTCGACCCCGATCTACGGCGTCGTCGGCAAGCGAAGCAACTCCTCGACAACCTTATCATCAGCCATCGATCGCACAACGCCTATATCCGCCAGCTCTCGCTCAAGTCGTTCAAGATAGGTAGGATCGGGATATCCAAAGCTAAAGCGAGGCCGCCCATTGAGAAAGTACTGTACATCACCATATACAGTAGGTACTACCGTACTTCTGTGCTCCCCCGTGTCGTTGGGTCTTGTGATGAATGCCATTCCACGTGATGACGTCGTCGATGCCACGTGTCGAGGACAGACCGACGGTGAAGATGAGGCGATTGTCGAAAGCGATTTTGAGCAACGCGAGTAGACGGGCGGCTAACGGTGTCGCTGGCAGATAGGCGCGACGAGAGTCACCAAAGTAGGCGGTACCCGGGTGTGGATGACCTGTCTAAGATGAAGAATGAACGATGCATTATGTTCAGTTCTGTGCGTACGTAAACGCAGAGTCTATGTACTGTACATACGTATACATGTTATATGTATGTACAGTACATAGATTGTACCTCCTGGATGCCCGCGTTAAACGTGTAAACAATCTCGAAATAGTACCCGCAAGTTTCATAACCAGGCAAAGCGCCAGCCTTCTTCATGATCTCCATCCGCCCATTCCGTGGTTGAAGCCCCGTCGGCACCCCATAACTGCAAGCAAGAACTACTTTGTCGCCTTCAGTGTTTACAGTAGACGCATAGTAAACCTCGCAACACATCAAAACTACAAAGTCCACTTACACTGTCCGACAAATCGGACAACACGGTCGAACCTTCTGGAAGGACTCACGAATGCACTTGGTGTGAAACCGATGGGTGCATTTGGTCAAAGTCTCGTAAGGTACACCGTTGAATAACGATTCCATACAAATAGTGCAATCGTCCGAACCACTTCCCGAACTGTTCGCAAAACTCGCGTTAGCTCCCGCCTGTCGTGTTGATCTGCTCCCGGCAAAGTTGGTCAATTGATCGCCACGCGGTGATGCTGACGTAGGCAGCAAAGGGGATCGCGAAGCGATGTCCGGAAAGAGTTTGACCTTTGGGCGTGCACCCCCATAATCGCTACTGCTTCGTTGGACTGTTGCTGGCGAAGTTCGCACGGTTCCGGAGTCGGCATCGCGTCGAACGGAAGCAAAGAGTGGCGGGGGCGGGACGCCGTTGAGGGATGGAGATCCAGTTTGCACCGAAGTCGAGCGAGTTGAGTTCGTTAGCAGAGTGTTAACTAGTAGGGAGATAAAAGTTGCATGCCAAATATCATTTAAATCGATACGCGTTCTGTATGTATATATACATGTACATTACATATTGTACGTATTGTATATAATGTAATGTACAGTACATATCTATGTACTGTACATTACGTGCTCTGCAGTATGCACACCTGGATTCAACGCCGATTTGGCAAATAGCACCGCAAATACACGTGCCACCTCGTCGTTCGCGTCCACAACACGAACGAGCTTCAACGTCCACCCACTGCGGCACGTCAGTACACTGTGAAGTGCTTCCTCCAGCGCGGCAGCACTAACTTCAGGACGCACACCGTAAATTCCTACCCAATCAAGCAAGACCTTCAGTAAAAACTACACACCAAGACCTAGACTCTCTTACCACAACTAATAGCTGGCATCGCCACCGATTCAACCTGCTTCGCACGCATCGCATGAAACGTATTTACGTACGCTCTGACAAGCAATGCACGCGCTCGCGTCTCATCCCTTCCGCAATCCTCGACAAAGCGGGGCCCAACAGCGTGCACAATAACACGAACTGTAGCGGCAAGATTCGGCGCACTAGTCAGCGCAACTTCGCCAACGTCGAGATCGCGACCGGCGAACTTCTGCTCGCGCAGGCGATCGCACTCACGCTGCAACTCAATACCACACACATCGCGAAATGCGCCTGCGACGCCACCGCCGAGTTGGAGTTGAGCATTCGCGGCGTTAACGAGTGCTTCGACGTCATCCTGACGGGTGAGATCACCTGTAGAGATTTGGATCGTTGTGCCACTTGTCGACCGAAAGGAGAGAAGCGTCTCGGTGATGACCGGCGGCGAAGCAGCCGTCACCGACGTGGACTGCGCGACACTCGAGCCATTGTGAGTAAGCATCGCGAGCACGTTAGTGCGAAAGGTGTTCAACTGGTTGAGAGAACCAGAGACGGTCCACTGCTGGGTGCGTTCATCAAAGGAAGTGAGTTTGACACCTTTTGGAACGACGACTGATTGCCAGTCGAAGCCGGCGATCGCCGACAAACGATCCATCACTGGCTTGCCGATCTTCGTCGTCGACTCGGAAAAAATCTACACGCACAAGTAGTCAGAGCTTGCAAGTCAACTTCACATATTTAATGCACACACACTGATCACCTGTACACACGTCACTTACGTCATCGCCAGCCACAAGAACAAGCTTCGTCGGTGGGTCTGTACTGGGTAGAATCTGCTCCTTCGCAAGAACATTCGTCACAGCTGCACAAATAACAATGTACAGTAGATGCAAAACACATTGTATGCATACGAAATAGAAGCCAGGTACAACACCTTCAGGCATAGCACGTCAAACAGAAACATAAATGCTCTTACTTTGTGCACTCTCGAACTCCACTCTCGCGATTCGTCTCTCAGTACTTGCCGCCGCAAATCCATTGCCTTCATCCATAGGTGACTCCTCGCGTTCGGCCATCACCGGCGACAAGTTCGCGTCAAGAAAAACGACCCGCACGACGTCACCACAACCGCCGTTTCGCTTGAGCAAAAAGTGCCTCTCGATCTCGCTGCTGCTGAAACCGCGAGGAATATTCAACACAATTACTGACTTGTACGGCTGTTCTGTTATCGATGAGATCGCCGACATCTATCGATACTTGATACGTGGCTCTAAACACAAACGGTAATTTCAACGGCGGCAGTTCTGAACAGCATAAAAAGAAGGCGACAAGGGCGGAGAACGTGTGGTCACAGCCTACAAGTCTTCAGACCCAGTGCTGTTCGTTACTAACACTTGGTGCTAGACTGGTATCACGTCGGACGAGTTGTCCGTCGAGCAAAAATTAGAATCCGTGTGGTACATGTACGAATGTTCACATTTTGCATCAGGCGACAAACGGAAAGTTGCCTGCTGGCACATAACAAACACATAAAGCAGTCGTCAACATAAGTATACACGTCCGATGGCAGGATAAGATGCTAAGATTACCGTTGCTTTGCAAAAGTTCAAAGAAATATTGATTTTATGACAGGCCAGCCAATCAGGTTTCCGTTCGGTGTCAGACAGACTGAGCCCGGTGATGTGGCGCGGCCGACCGGTGCTGCTTCTTTGGATGACATCCGCGTTCTCATCTGAACAATGCGGACTGGTCGCCGGCGTCTCGTCAAAAAATGAGCGGAGCTGATGGTCCGTCAACGCCGTCGACTATGGTAGAGCCACCACCGGTTGAGTCGCCAATGTCGGCGCATATCTGCGTTCGCTGCTTCGACACAAAGCCGGGCATGCCTTCGCAAGAGTTGCTTACGCAGTACTTCTGCAATACGGAGCGGTCAACGACGACTAAGTGTCCAACGGGAGAACGGAGGGTGTTTCGTCTTTAAACGATGCTGCTGCACCTGCAATGCGCGCTAGATGTGCCAATGTTACTTATATACCTCAGTTAAATGCACGCGAACGACATGAATGAAGAATTGAACCGGTACAAAACGATTTAGAAGGACACCTACCGCTTTGCGTCAACGTTGTCTCTTCGAATCCTCCTTTGCTTTGCTCGCCTTTCCAGCCAGGATTGGCCTTGTCAACATCACCAAGAACAGTCACCGAAACTTTCACCGATGATGAACAATTGTTCGTCTGGCAGAGACACGTAAACTCAAGCCGTCAAGATCAGCTTTCCTAATTTCATGGGAAGCTGTACAAAATGCACAATAAAAACAGTGGACTTACTGACAACGTACGCCTAAAATTCACTCACATTGTTGTTGAAACCAGACACGCACGACGTGCATTCCTGATGAGCGATTGACCACCTTAACATGCTCTGGGTCGTGGTACGCCTTTGCACTCAAAAATGTCTTCAGCCGATCAAGAAGGAATGTCCCATCGACGTCGCCGTTCGAATAAGTCAAACGAAGAAGCATGGAAGAATAAACCATGGTCGCCGAAGGCTCTGGTGAAAATACTAAATTAAAACAGAATAAATGTCGTCAAAAACACGCAGTGAAAGAAATCGGCAGGAACTCGAAACCGTAAATAGCTCTACGAAAAAACTCGAGTTAAACTCACTGTAGATAAACGTAAAGTAACCAGCCTAAAAAATAAAAACCACGAAAATTGACTGATAGTTGAAATTAAGTCAGAGAGGCTGCATAGTTTCTTTTCCCGCCTACGAAACAAAGAAGTTCTCAGAAATTCCACTGTTGCCCCTTGAAAACGTGTAAATTATACCAAAAGTGTAAAACAACGATATTCCGCGGTGTAGTCGGACATTTTCCGTGTAAAACGGCATTTTCAACGTGTAAAGTTTACACCGGTACGAGTTTTGTACACCGTGTAAAATGACGTTTTCCCATGGAAATGTCCGATTACACTGTGTAATTTACATCATTTTAGGGGTAACAGTGTTCACGTGCGAAGCCCAGTTCTCCTTGGACAGAGGGACCGTGACGGGTTGTTTGCTGCAAATTACAGTTGTATCGTTTTCAGATTTTATTCTTTTGTGCGCGAACTTTTGCATCAACTTTTTTCATATTGACCGGTTGCTCTACAAGTGATTCCAGCAATTAATTTCTCTAAATAGTGCAGGTGCAAAGCGCGTTCCAGCTAACATACATCACTACGTCCGTTACACACACACATACGTACGTGCATAAACAAGTGTTGACGTACATACACCAGACTTGTCTTTACATACTGCAAGTCCAGGCTGTCGTTCATTGCCCTTCCTGTTCAGTTGTCACCATAGACGAGTTCCAACAATAAATGCTTTATTGGCACCATCCGCGAGCAATATTCATCGATAGATCAAGCAAAACAAAGAGCAAAGAAAGTTAGCACGTTGAAGGAAACGCGGAAATAATATCGATTAGTACAAGTAAAAAACATGAGCAAGTTCGAATAGAAATAACAATCGTTCCGTTCGGATAACGTCGCTGATGGTCGTCGTCAGAATCGGGATCGGCTCGCTCACCGATTAGAGTGGCATGTTCGCCGTGCACGAGATGGTCGCTTGCGAGCACTTGCGGGCGATCGGATCGTAGTAAGGTGCCGCGCTGTCCCAGCAGTAGAAAAGGTATGCACGCTTCTGGACGCAGATAAGCGCACGACGGCAGTTGCCCGGAAACGCGTAGATGCCGTGCGGGAGGTCAGCGCAGAACTTGCTAAGACCTGCACAGACAGACGGGAAGAATGAGAATGTGTGCGGCAAATTATCGATCGATTCATCCTGTACGTACACGAGCCAACTTACTAGCTTGTGCGGGTGGGAAGCAGACGCCATCTGGAACATCGTACGCGGGCGTGCAGTTCGCCGTGCGGGGGTTGAAAGCGAAGCCTTCAGGGCATCGCGAGATCATTCCAGAAGTGCTGCTGTCGCTGCTGCTGCACGAGATGTAAACACTGCAATCGGTCTCGCTCGAGCGAATCGCTCCTGCAGACGTCCACCGGCGTCGGCGACCAGGGGTGCTCGTCGTTGTCGTTGTCATCGGTGTCGTCGTGCCGCAGGTCAGAGGAGCAGCTAGAACGAAGTAGAGTTAGCTGGTTGATCAAATGGAGCTCGTTGAGATGTGCGTTCTTGCGCGAACGGCGAAGGCGCTTCTCTAGAGAAGACGAGTTCGAATCGGATGTGGTTGCAGAGTTGCGATAAACGAACTCATTTTGCGGATTTCGTTTTGCCTTCTTGGTCGATGCTATTGTTTGCTGGGAATGCATTGAAGTGGTCGTGACACTAGCAGAACGGAGATCTCTTTTGGTCAGGTCATACAAGTGGGCAGACGGGTGGTTAGTTTCAGACCATGCTGTGTGGAATATTTATCTGCTCTTATATGAGTGTTTGTGTAGTAGCTAAGTTGGCAGCTGGCTAATATTGTGGCTTCCTGTAGACGTACAAGGCATGTAGGACATTCCGCTATTGGTATGCACTAGGGATGGGCGGACCTGGACAAAAAGGTGGACACCCGGACCTGGACACTTGTCCAGGTTGGCCAAACCTGGACACCGCCCAACAAAGTTTTGCAACTTTGTAAAATTGCAAGAAATTAATAAATTTTTTGTCGACAAATTTTTCCAAATAAGTCAAAAATGACTTTAGCACGAAATTCTGTAATAAAACAGCTATTAAGCCAAAAAGGCGCAAAACGTTACTCCGTGCTTCGCTTGGCGTTAAAAATTTATAAATGTTTTCAAATTTTTCTTTAAGATTTGTTTAAAAGTTGTTTCTTAACGGGCAAACCTTAGGAGTGCAAAAACTATCAACCGTTTACTTTTCTTATGTTTCCTTGCAGAGTTATACGCCGCGAAGGCGCCAAGATTTTTGGCCCTCTCCTGAGAGATTGTATGGGCGCCCATAGCTGGCAAGTTATAGATCGTAAATCCGTGCGTGAATCAAAGAGCGAAAATGGTGTTTGATAGTCGAATAAATGAAATGAAGAGCAACTAGCTAGCAGCAAAAACGAACACAAGAAATACGCTTCTGCGTGAAGCAAACAACTATTGCATTGACTTTCTAACCTGGACAAAAGGTGGACACCCGGACTTGGACCTGGACAACCTGGACACCCGGACACTTGTCCAGGTGTCCAGGTGGCCAAAATCTGGACACCGCCCATCCCTATGTATGAAGTTAAACCTAGGTTTCGCCTGCAAAATTTCAGCCCGCTGGCTTGCTTCTTGCCAGCGCTATCGTGCCAACACACGGATAGACACAAACACACAGACACAGAGACGGACAACACGTCCCTCTGCATAAGGCCTACTGACTTCGTCAGTGGGCCTAAAAAGGACACTAATATGGTCTCAGACTTTGTTCTTGCAGATAGAGTACTAGTAAAACGAATAAAACTTGAACTATTTTAAGCAGAGAATGCTACAATCCGGAAATTCTAAGTACGAGATACGGCTGCGCACTCACGCCCAAAGACGGGGAATGAGAGAAGAGCGACAAAATGAGTTACAAGACGTACGCTCCCGCCACGTTTTTGAGCAGCCTAACGTAGATAATGGGCAAAATGTATCATAGATAGCTCCGGCGTTCAAGTTCTAGAACATAGATGAGGATGCACACAGATGCGTGTGCCAGCCAGTAGATGAAGTGCTGCCTAGCATCGCTGCAGATCAAAGGCCCGAAATTGCAAGCGTATTCATCGATTGCACTAGAAGTGCAATGGGAACAGCATATGCTACGACGATCAACGGTCCGAATATCAGGCATCGTATCCATCGCCTTTTCCTTTCTTTGGTTTCAATCGCGAGCTGATCAGCTGCGAAAACACATAAAAATACATATGCATCGTAATCTCAAAAGCGCCTCCAAAAAAATTCGCGAAAAGAGAAAGGTATCTTTTGGGGACCCTCAATCCCCGTCTTTTTCTGGAACATCGAAAGCATCGACAAACGCATAATTTTGCAGTTCCAGCGCCGTGCGCTCTTTTTGCAGAAGCCGAAAAAGAAAAGCGTTTTCTTACCAGTCATCTTTGCAGCTGCTCGTTCCTGCATCATCGCTATCCTGTTCTTTTCGTCAAGTTGCTTTTGACGAGCGGCTTCAAACTGCTGCTTCTTCTCTTCTAAAAGCAAAGAATCTGTGGAGAGCATACAGTATGCACCACACGCACGAATAGCCGATTACCGTTTTCGTATTCTTGCAGTTTTGCAGCATCAGTAGGCAGAACAAGCCCCGGCTCCATCATTGTGTCAGCAGCCGCTGCGCGAAGAGCATCTCTGGCAGCCTGCTCATTGATTACGTATATTTGGTCGGACATTATTTTGATGTGCTTTGTGGACGAACTGCGGACATCTGCAACAATCGTGTAGCTAACTAAAATCGTTATGTTCTATACATCAGGCTGCTGAGGTAGAAATGCTTGAATTCTAGAGTAAGTAAAGGAGCGCTGAACATCGTTTACTGAAATGTGGATGAATTTTCTCTGTAGCAGGTGGCCGCTCTCAGCTGCAGCCGATAAAGCAAAATGAAATTAGTTTTTGTTGCTTCTCATGAGACGGCCTTGAAATTCGAAATAGGTGACTAAGCTCCTTTTGTTTAGTCGAGAGTAGTCAAGCAAACCGTCAGAGAATAATGCTAATAAAATTGCTCGGCTCCACTCCGGACGGCACAAAAATTTTCATTCGGTTTTACTTCGGCCAAAAAAAGCCAAATTTATTAGCTGGTTCCGTTGCGGATACCCAAAAAGTCCCTCAAAATTTTTTCGCAACATAAGTGTTTCTTAAAATGCCCTTCGAGAAAAAGCTAGCGACAAGTATAATTTTCGTTACTTTTTATTCCGGTAGGCACTTCTAGGTAGACACTTCTCACTTCTCGTTCTCAGTCAACGTCTGTGTTTTTTCGCCGTCGTCTCCGCTAGTACAGCACACTTGCAGATGCGTGAATCACCAGATCTTGGTGACCGAGATATGCGATTTTCCAAATAATGCACGTGAAGATTGAAGTGTAAGCGCTTAGTCTGCATCCACCTTTGCTCAATTATCCAAAAATGGGAGGATTTTTCAGCTACGAAAAATTCAGTTGCAAAAAAGCAGCATGTTTGTTTGCTCTAACCATTTCTAAAATTTTAAAACATTTATAGAAATAATTAAAGTGTTATATTTAATGCTTTTACATAGAAGAAAAATGTTAATAAAAGCTAAAGCTGGAGAATCAGCTATTTCTGCGATTATTGAGTGCTTGAGTTGTTGAGTGCAGAATCGCTGGAGCTGATGCAACGATCCAAACGGTTCTAGCTTTCACCATAGCCGGTGACCGAAACAGAACAAGCAGACAACAGCTTGCGCACTGAACAGCATCGTCAACGTTACACCCGGACTTCGTTTACGATCCGCGCACGGGCGTTCGTGCGGGCGTCATTCTCGGATCGATTCTCGTTTTCATTCTCATAAAAGATTATGATTCCCTCGTTCGCAAGATGAACCTGATTGATCGGCTAATGTTTTGGATCGACGAAAGACGGCGAATGAAAGTACGATTTTCTGCACCAGATACCGAATACTGTGCAACGCTGTAAAACGCGTCTTATCAAAACCATCTGCTTCTACCCAGCTTCGCGAACAACGTCGGAGCGAAAGCGCCGATGAGCTGACTCGTTGCTTCGTAAGTTCTAGCTCTGTGTTCGCACCGTTCCGCAATTTTTGTCAGATTTTTTATTGCACACTCATAGCAGTAGTGAAATTATACGGCAAAATGCACATGGTAAATTCAATTTTTTTGGCGAAACCCTATAAACCCCGTGTTTATTACTGAAATTGGATCGCAAATAAAACCAGATAAAAGAAAACCTGCACTCCGATTTAGTTTTAGAAATCTCTGCGTCAAAACGCTAAAAAAGCTCAACAAGCGAAAGCAGTAGATGTTCGAAAAGTTTTGCTTTGCTCGAATTCAGTTATACAACTTGTCTTTCACCAAACCCAGCTCTCAAAATCGTTGTCTTTCAGGAGCGGTTTCGGCTTTACGCACAAACAATGTAAATGTACATGTAGTGTATCCAACGTATCTTGACCAAGAAAAGCAGCAACACCCAAATACGGCCAAACCGAAAACTATGTAGTGTCATAAAATTCACTCAAAAAGCGGGTCCGTCCACATTGCGAGACTACAACATGATGCTGTCACGACACGCCATTTCGTCTGTCCCAGCGCGTCACTCCATCAACAAAAGCTCATAAGTCTAAACACTATCGTGTTATTCGCACGCGATTTTTTGCATTCTGCCAACAGGCGAGCGAAGCGAGCACTAAAAAGCAGGAAGGCTAGCTGTGCAGGCAGTGTACTGCAGCAAATGTCGGCCCGACTGGCTGAGGGTGTTTCAGGCTGTTCCAGGGTGTTCCAAAGTGTTCCGGAACATTTTATGTATTTGCTTGATGTTTTTTACTATAGCAGGATGCTCTTCCGCTTCTCGACGGTTTTACTTACTCAGTTTTTTGCTTGTTGATATAACGATGATCGAGGAGCGGCGTTCATTGTGCCATCGAGACAAGAACTAGCGTATATCACACTCTATCTCTCATCGTAAAACTGAGAGCAAAAGACTAAGCCTCCAGCTCTACCTCAAAATCAAGCTTGTTCTCCACTCTCAATGTCTCCTCAAATTCTGCTTCTTCTTCCTCTGCTTTCTTCGGAGGTATTTGGCGATTGAAGTGCTAATGAGCTCCCTGCTTCACCCCCTTGCGGCTTCGAGACGCCAAACAAAGAGAATTTCAAGGCCGTCTGCGGCGATCGCTACCTCAACACGCCGTTCATGTGCGACCCGCAGGGCATCGTCTCGTTCATCGAAGCGCAACGCGTCGACAATAGCCTCCTCGACGCGAACTTCTCCTCGGGCTTCTGCGAGTACGTCGGTGCGCCAACGCCCAAATTCGCCACAAAGTACTCCGCCGACACGATTCGCACCACGTGAAATCGGCAGAACAAGTGTCAGACGGATATGCTGATTCTCGTCTTGTACAGCGGCGAGCTCGTCAGCGATAACGCTGAGACGTCGATCGTTCAAGTGATCGTCGTCTGGTACGACAACAAGACCGTGCAGATGGGTGTCGAGCCGTTCTAGTATAACTTTCACCCGGTACGTGACCGGCACGCGAAGGACGCGTTCGTGACGATCGAGAGTATCATTCGAAGCATAAACGCGACGATGACGCAGCCCGAAAAGTGAACACATCGGAGCTGCGTCGTTGTGAAGAGAAACTGTCCGATGTGGGCGGCGCTCACGATGTTCGGCTGTAGCGTGGGCGCGTTCGTGCTCGCGTTCATCGAGCACCTCGACGCACAGTCGGAGTCGCGATTCAGGGGTCGCAATCGGCTCGCGGTCGCCGACGTCGGGAAGCAGTGGAAGGTAAAGTTCTAGTACGACACACGGTCGGCGGTCGCAGCTGCGTCGAACGCGGCAGCTGCGAATCAGGCGCGGAAGAGGCTGCTGTTTGTTCGTCGCTAGCGATAGACGGATGACGGTGTCATGGACTGCTCGTCTTGAGAAGAGAGTTTTTCATTCAACTTTTGTACTTTTGCACTATTACACTGCTCCAAGTATAGTTCGTTTTTTATCATCCTTGGACTGACATCCACGCTCATTGGTTAATACTAATCTCGTTCGGGCAGTTTAACATTTCACCTTGCAGTCTAG
>JAQGBB010001179.1:0-14412 GCA_034691745.1 Prismatolaimus dolichurus
ATTTGCCTGGAGTCACCGGCATGCTATCAACAAGCGGACTTCTTCGATCGCTACTCAGATGAAGTTATCGCAACCGCGAAGCTTCTCTGGAGCTACGTCGTTTCCGAGAACGGCGAAGTGGAGCAGATCTCGAACACGAACAAGGCGGCCTTTCACCTCCCACCAAAGTTTTATGAACTTTTGTCAAAAACTGTCGTAAACGTCGAGTCGATCGTTCAAGGTGTCGCGTTCGCCTTTTGTCAACAAATGCGCTTCGAAACGATTTACTTTCGGAAGATGGTTGACGCCGGTGTGGTTGATAAGCACTTCTGTAACGGCTCTCGGTTAAAGTGGTTGGGCATTCCGCCCATCAGCGTTGACAAAATTGAGGTTCTATGCTTGAACATTGAAAATCTCACTACTTTCAAGTTTCCGCTAGACTGGCAAGTGATCTCGCTTTTTCCGCAGAACATTTATGCCCGCCTAGAAAGCATCGAGGAAACACCCGTCTTAAGCTACCTGAATTTCGACGATGAACTTGCGACGATGGATTTCAGCTTGAAATACGTCTCCACAAAAGCAGAGCAATGTTTGCGTACGTCGATCGAAGTGGTTGCTCGAATTAGCTCACTGCAAAAGCGACGACTTCCCTGTTCACTCGAAGGCTCAATGGGGGAGTGCGTCGGCCTCTGTCGGCTCACCGCGGTCGCCGATTACTGTAACTGCTCATCTCTTTCCTGGCAAAACGCTATCGTCTATCCAAAAGAGATTCAGAAGCTACCGTCTTGCTTTTCTGCGCTGACGCCGCCTGAGTTCGAGAAATGCGCGCAGGATGCAAAGCAGTCGCAGGCACAGTGGAACTGTAAGGAACAATGCAAACGCAGCTTTCTGCGGTGCACCGAGACGCGCTTGAACCTTCAGCAATCTTCATGCAATAATGCGACGGGAAGGTATCGTGCGAACAGGTATTTTACAGGAAGTTTACAGGTAGTTTACAATTGACAGTACAGGTATTTTGCGGGTAGTTTTGCATCCGGCCAGCGAGCGTAGCGAGCAACAAAAAAGGATGCTTTAATGTGGTCGACGTTGACTATCGCCTTCTATGCCTCTGTGCTTCTCTATCTCTTCTCCCCTCTAACTCCCGCTATCTTTTGCAGACAAACGTTAGCAGACGTCCTGAGGATTAAAGGGCAGTATGTGGTTGCCGAAGTGGTGGAACACCCTAATGTTCGATTGTGTTTCAGGCTGTTCCAGGGTATTCCAAGACACAACGTAAAACTGCTTCGTACGTTTTTGTTTTTGCCAGATGCTTTTCGACCTTGTCAACCTCTTTTGCGAGTTTACAGTTTGTTCGTCTTTGTTTACCGAACACAATTTACAAATATTTCATGCACACTTTAGAATAGTTTACGCACAGCTTATGGGTATTCTGGTCATGGGTATTAGATAATGGTTAAAAGTGCACATTTGTCTAGAAATGGAGCGAAAAAAAAATCAATTTTTGTGAAACTTTTTCTTGGGCAGCTATTCCTACTTAGATAATATGTATTTTACAAGTATTTTACAGGTATTTTACAGTTTTCGAATGTTTTACACTTTACGGCTAGCTGTCTATCATTTACGGGAACTTTACGCATATTTTACAATTATTTACAGATACTTTTTTCGAAAGTGCAAATTTTGTCTAAAGTGCTGTACAAAATCGATTTTCTGGTGAAAAATTTTTTGAAGCAGCTCACCCTCTACCAATTACCCTGTACTACCTATCACCCTCTACAGTAGAGAGATAAGCTGCTCCAGCCCCAAAAAACAATCGATTCTTGCGAAAGTCGATCTCTAATTGCCAGTGCTAGTGCCAGTGTCAGTTTATAGCACAACGTTTGAACTCCAAGCCAAGCTGCTCGACTATCTCAATTACGAGGAGGTCTTCTCAGAGACCTTCCAAAAGCTCATGTCCGACCTTGGCGGAATCTTTGGTCTCTGGCTTGGCGCCGGCTTCATTGGTATTGTTCACGCGTTTACGTTTCCGCTAAAAATGTGCCTGACATGCTTCTGCGAGCGCACGTCCGAGGCGGATGACGACAGCGGGATACTGTCGGCTTTGAAAGCAGACAACCAAACGATGAAAGCCGAAAATGAGACGCTGAAGAAGAAGGTTGCGTACCTCGAGGAAAAAGTCGATATACTGCATGGATCGCTAACGACGCACCTTGGGAATGGTCCGTTATTTTCCTAACGGGGTGGTGGGTCGCTTCAATGATGACGTCACGTGATTGCAACTTGGAGCAGGATAAAACTGTTTTGAAACTGGTTTGTGTATTTTTGGGCCGGATAGGGTTCAGTAGCACACATACCGGCTTATCTGTTGTTGTTGTTGTTAATATCAACGTAGTTGTCTTGGTAAACTCTTTTGAGACAGCTGTTCCATCCGTGTTCTCAGTCGCTACAGAGGTTACGGTAGTTCTTGCGAAAATGTCGCCAGTCGAGAAACAAGCACGAGAAACAAGCACGTAGCAGCACCAAAACACATGCCCGTGTACTCAGCATTATTTCAGAGTTGCACCGCAACAGGCATGTTTGCAGTTTATATACAGTTATCAATTAGCGGATCCACCTGCTGAACTCAGTGGGTGTCTGCCGGTGCTGATCCAACTAGTTAACAGCTATGATTACACGATCTCAATTCGACGACTCATTGCTACAGGTAATTCGGCGAAACCGAAAAAGCATCCTGTTTTGAAAGAAAAAATGGTTGGAAATTTCTTCGTCGTTTTTTGTATATAAAATATTTTTTTTTGTATTTTTTCAAATGTTATTTTATTTTTATATTTTCAGTTTTCGTGTTTCATTTCTGAACTCTTTTTTATATGGCTTTCTGTGGATCGATAATTTTTTGTTAGTTTTCAGTTGGATAATTGTCATTCAGTAGCTGTGGAACGATTTCGTCCATTACAGTCGAAGAAGGACTCAGTAATGTGACATGGAAGACACTTTGATTTAGACGCTTGTAGACCTGAACGTGGAACCTGAACGCTTTCCCACACTTGATAAGTTTGCATGATTTTTGGCGTCATCTCCTAGACCGTGCTGCACAGACGATCCGATAACTTTTGTTAGCTAATGGTGGGAAAAGGTGGAAACGGGGAGGGTGGGGAGCATCTCAGTTTGACCAGTTAGCTATGCTTTTGTTCCGTCCTGCGCGCTCCAGTGATGATGCAATAAACAGCGATCGCTGGAAGTTCTGCTTGGCGATGTCGATTGTACACATAACACAATACGACGTATCAACTTGCCATGCAGAACAATAAAAGTGGCTTAAAGGGGATTTTCTTCCAGAATTTATGTCTATCATTATATGCAGGGTTACTAAAGCGAACATTTTTTCTGAACCTGTTGAACCACGCCGTGAGTGCGGTGGGGTCTCGAAATTCTGCGAATTTGTCGTCATATCGAACGTAATAATACTAAAGGGTCCGTCAAAAGTGGACAGGAGTAGCCTTGTTTAGACTGCATACGTTGTTTTATATGAAAACGGAAGGCGCGTGGCTAGGCGTTACATAATGTTCGATTGTTGAAAGCGCATACTTTTCCATTGCTATCGATAGCCTCCATACGTTTCCTGTCGACTTTTTCCGGACGCTTTGGTATTGACCAGCGCCATCGTTATTGTATAGCGATGGTCCGAAAATCTAACAATTTTAAAATCGAAGCGAAAGGCATTAAAAATTCTGGAATTCGAATCGAACGGAAGCACATCGATTTGCATCGAATCGAATGGATTTGAATTCGATTTGAAAACGATTGAAAAGGCAAATTCGATTAGCTTGATTCTTTTTTTACCATCGTGACAATGTAACTACCGTACACGCTATATCAGCTTGGAAAGAAATTACAAATACATCTTAAAATATACGTCATCCTGTCTGTGTTTGCTTTCGATCAGAACGGAGCTGGGCCTACAGCCGCATTGCGTGCCTCCCTAATCCTGAAATCCTTTGTGTGAAATCGTACGTAATGTATTTACTACCGTGCAGCTTTCTTCACTTGCAACACGTCTGAACTTGAGAAGTACCAATCCAGACTTCTTCGAAAGGGCGTTGCGTGACAAAACTTTCGAGTGGATGGCGAGTTGAAGAGGAAGGAAGCTTCGTAAATACGATCAGACTGCTTTTACGTGCAGCTGGATGTGTGCTGCTTTGAGGTGACAACTGGCTGGGCGACATTCGATTAGTGCGTACGCTGTTTGGGATTACGGTACCGAGCGTGTATTTCGCGGTACGGATGTTTTTGCTGTTTGCAACTCATCCGTGAAGAACGTGACAGTTGAGCTTTTATGACAACCATAGACTCAAAAAAGACAGTGTGCCTCAATTAATCTCATGAAAAGGGCCTACTATTATACTTGAACCTGACTTTCATAATTTCATCAACGACCTAATCACTACTAGGTACAAAACAACGGGTCTCCGGGACCCGTCGTCTGGTCCCGTGGTTTCCGTATGCCACTGGCCGCATTAAATGCTTACCGTCTTGGAGGGTCGGCTTCCGTCGAGTGCCTTCCGTCAAAATTTTTGGAAATTAACATTAGCTTCGCTCTAACATTCCCTGAACTCTAAATAATTAACAAGCAACATTGCTCTGAGATTTTGTGTTCCGACAGCGTTATTGCTCAAGTTTATGTGCAAAAGCTATACAGGGTGGATGGGGATTAATGTGCAAATGAAAGAAGAGCGTTACGGGTAGAGAATCGATTTTTCCGCAATTTTTTGGGCAAAGTCCGCGACTTTTTTTAAGAAGGCAAATTCCACGATTTTTCTGCGACACAGTATTTTACCTTATTTTACGCAAATAAACTAGCAAAAAACGTTGTTTTCCCACCAGGTACACTTACTACGTCTTCCAGTAGACACACTCACAAAACTTTGTTAGATCAACTGTCTCAAAAAGTCATAATACAAAATTTCTCAAAAAGTGTCCTGGAAATGTCAAAACTGAACTGATCAAATTCCGCAATTTTACCGAAAAAGTAGCAAATTCCGCGATTTTCGGCGATTTTTCCCAAACGTCAAATTCCGCGATTTTCGGCGATCGTGGAATCGTGGAAAAATCTATTCTCTAGTTACAGGGTTTTGTGACAGCAGCAGCACGCAGAGCGCACAGCGAAAGCGGAATTTCCATTAAAATATGTCGAGACAAATTTTAATTTTTTCACACTTCTCCGCAAATGTCGTTTATTCCCAACGTATGTCCGAAAAGACAGATTCTCCCTGTGGGTTTTAAAAAAGTTCGGAGTTATCGCCAAAGGGTTATCAACAGAGGTCTGAAGAACTTCGTAGCGTTAAAATTATATTAAATCGCAGCTAACTTGAATCGAATGCAACCCGCAATGCGCCAGACGTATACCGTACACCGTGTACCATAGCCAATCACGTTCGACCAATAAACACGTGACCTGCATGGTGACGTAAGCATCAGACGCCGTTGACTTTCCGTCTGTCGCCTTTCGTTTGCAAACAGACAGAAGTGAAAATCTCCGACTAGACTCACCGTGCACTTTATAATTGCAGGTCAGACGACCGACAACAGTAGGTAGATGTGTGTTTGCATAGCTGTCCGAGAACGTATTGAGATTACTGTAGCTAAATCACGCGTAGGACCAGTAGAAGTTAGAGTTGTTCTTGAACCACTTTTTACTATTACCTAGTTCTTTCTGCTACAAAAATATATGAACAGAAAAGGTCCACAAAGTCTTCTACTTGACCCCATATTCCACGTGTTATCGAACAAAGCCT
Source organism: Prismatolaimus dolichurus (assembly GCA_034691745.1). NCBI lineage: Eukaryota > Metazoa > Nematoda > Enoplea > Triplonchida > Prismatolaimidae > Prismatolaimus > Prismatolaimus dolichurus. The sequence continues at coordinate 5,772 of JAQGBB010001179.1, forward strand.
TGTCTCTTTGGCGCCTTATTTTGTATTAAAAACACACGGAATTTCATTTTAACGCTATTTATGCACACATCGTATTAACGAAAGCGTCCAAGGTCGTAAATCGAGACCACGCGCTTGTTCAAGCGCACAGAAATAAATAGTTGGACCCACACAATCAGCAACGTGATGTGCAAAAATAAATTATATCAGTTTTTGAGTCAAGAAAACTAACATAGTCCAACACTTTCCTACTTTCCCTTCGGCTTCTTCGCCTTTGCCGTCGTCTCAGCCGCTTCGGTAGTCGCCTCGATCGTTGAATTAGCTGCCGCTTCGATCGTCGTGCTCACTCCCGCCTCCGTGCTCGCAGCATCAGCCACACCAGCCGTCGAGTTCGCCGCTTCAGCTCCAGCCGTAGTGCTTGGTACCTCCGCTGCAGCAGTCGTTCTGACCTTATGTCCCTTTACCTTACGCTTCCGCGTCGTTCCCGCCTTTTGAGTACTCGCCGCAGGGGTCGAAATCGCCTCGCTGGTCGCATTATCGCCTGCTGTACTAGCGATCTCAGCGATCGTCGAATTGATCGCCACATCAGCGCTTGGGGTGGTTCCATTTATAATGGCCGCGCTGGTCGCATTGAGATCGCCAGCGGTCGACGCGGCCGCTTCCGTCGATGACGCTGCAGCTCCAGTTGTAGTCTCTGCGGCAGCTGTGGTCACACTTATGTGCTTTTTGGCGAGAACATCGGCGAACGTTAGCAGTGCAAGAACGACGACGAGAAAGAACTTCATTTTAGTGAACTTTTCAACGACGAAATGACGATTATGTGCCAAAGTGTCGGCGTAAATATAAGTTTTTGTTTTCTCTACCGACGGGCGTGATGCCCTGCAAACATAAATTTTTTACTGCCAACAAGCAAAAGTTTGCGTCTCATTTTTTAACGCGATCCGTTTAGATAATTATCGAGAAATGTCGCACATCAGTTTTCGTGACGTAACACATACTCGCACAGATCGTACCACGTCATGAAGGACAAACGATATCAAAATAATAAGTGCAGTGATTGTAACAAAAAGGCGTTCTAGTCTGGAGTGAAGAGTGCGTAGGGTTTGAATGCTGAACGTAGTGAAGACGAGTTGTCCGACGTACTCGTATGTTTACTGCTGATAGAGGCTGGCGGTGTTGGATTGCGTTCATTTAAAGCGAAAGCATTCTTTGCGGCTTTCTTACGGCGCCATTTTGCGCGACGATTAGAAAACCAAACCTAAAAGAGTAAAGTTGGGTATTGAGAACCAAACCTCGAGTCAAATTCAGTTAAACTCGTCGTAAAAACTACATTGAGTTTAAAGAGAATAAATAGAATTTTGAGTCGAATGGAAAATTTTTAGAAAATAAAACCTATTCGAATCGACTAAAGTAAAAAATCAGTGCTAAATCGCGAATCAAATCAGTAATCTCCACTACATGACGTTGAATAATCAGGGTGGAAAATGAATTAAAATTTTTGGGCAAGCCTTGAAAAATGAGCGGAAATCGGAGAATCTCGGAACTTGGCCAGAAAACGACAACTCCATGTGGAGTTAAAAAGCGCTAGAATCGAAATCGAATCAAGTACGAACCAAGTCACTTCGATTTCGTTTGACTGTCGCCAGAAATCGAATCGACAAATCGAAGTCGAATTTACAAATCAAAATAGAATCGACGAATCGAAATCAAATGACTAACTGTAGATTCGGATTCGATTAGATCTACTTCAATTTTGCTTAACCTTCACTATAAATTGAACCGACGATTCGAAATCAGAGTTAACTGACGAATCGGAATCAATTTGAGAAATCGACTAGCTGTAGATTCGAACTCAACACTGATTTTTGGGGCCGACTTTTCGATGGTCTTGAAACTTCCCACCAACAAAAGTTGGCTGTACCTGAACACGTGCCTCCGATAGCCCAATCTTCGCGCAGATACTAGCACGTTCCTCGAGCGTCGGATAAGCGCTTTTGGTGAACATCTTCTCCAGCGCGATGATCTGCTTCGTCGTGAACGCCGTTCTCGTGCGCTTCGCGTTTGACGTCATCGGATCAGGTGGGCTTTCCGTCGTGCGCTCGACTCTTGCTGTTGCCGCAGTCAGACGTGGCGGTCTCTGAGCCGGTGGCACAAGCGCGTGACTCTCGGTCACTGTAGCGCTGAGTGTCGGTAGTCGATATGGTTGAAAAAGCTTGTTCTCCGCAGAGCCCAGCGAACTCTGCTCCACTGTGTACAAGGGGGCGATAGCCGGAAGTTCGGATAGTGTTGGTGGCGGTGGTGGTGCGAACAATCGCGGTACCAAAAAGTCTAAAATGGAACACGATAAGCAATTTGCGCTATTTTGTGTTCTAAAGTGTTCCAAGATGTTCCAGTAAAAATCATTGTCGTTAAAAAATCGAAAGTTAGCCGACTGTGAGATGAAGTGTTCCAGCGTGTTCCGCAATGTTCTAGTGTGTTCCAGGGTGTTCCGCAATGTTCTGGGGTGTTCCAGCGTGTTCCGCAATGTTCTAATGTGTTCCAGCGTGTTCCGCAATGTTCTAATGTGTTCCAGCGTGTTCCGCAATGTTCCAGTGTGTTCCAGATATTTCAGAACATTTAGATTTAATTGTTTTCGTCAAATGACACTTACTTGCATACGACGGCCATAGCTGGAGTGTCGAATTCATCGTCGTCTGTATCGCGAACATTTGTGCAAACTCATTCGCCGCTCGTTCGGCTGCTCGATTTCGGAGGATTCGATTTATCGAGGAAACGCTTGGCGCCGTTTCAACGGTGCACGTTCCTGAAGAAGGCGTTATTGTTTTCGAGAAGACTTTGGTGGCATCGTGCAGATCACTACCGCTTGAAATAAGCTGTTCGCGAATTTCCCACGCAAACATCGTCGGACTTGTTTGCTTGTAGTCTTCGATTTTCTGAACGACTTCAACGGTTGCCACTTTTGGCTTACTGCCCGTGTTTCTGGACGTCTTCAGCGCAGTCGGCATGCTTGGAAAACGCCTGTGCTTTACGAGGAAGTTTGTGCCTGGAAAATTTATACTGGCGATTAATTAAAAAGTGCGAATTTTAGTTGTTTAAAATTGTTAAAATTAGCTAAGAAATAAAAATAGCTTAAAGTAATTAATAAAAATAGAAATTAGCTTAAAAATAAATTTTTCCAGTAAGCAATTATTATTTATAAATCGACTTGGAAGTGACAATAGCTAGGGCGTCTGTAAGTGGCGAAAATCAGTTGAAATAGCAATAAATAGCCATCTAAATCATCAGCACACTGGATGACGTTTAAAAAAGACCAAAATTCTGCATAGGGCTTTTTCCGAACATGGGGATTATTTAGCTGATGACGTTCTAGACAAATGAGAAATCGATTATCGTCCGCCCTCAATTATCACTTACGATGACGCCAAGCTTGCAGCAGCTGCTCCTGTGAGAAACCATTCATTGGGGCAAACGTCGTCCGACGGGCAACAAATAAAGTTGCTTTTGCGGATGCTGCTTACTGTAGCTCGCCGCTGAACCGTCTAGTTTGTAGCAAACTGAGTGCGGCGACCGCGAGAAAGTAGCGAAAAGCACTTGACAATCTAATCTCGTGTTCACAGAGCGCCTCCTGCCTACAGCTTAGAGTGCTTACGCCTTGTTCTAACACATCACACATTGGGGGCTTGTGTGAATTCTAGCACGGACGGGAGCTTTTCGACCACTTGAGACAATCCTTTTCGTTCACGGCGTGGCTGGGCGACGTTTGTACCTGCGTGCGTGTCAAAAGAGTAAACACGTTCGAAAAGTGTGAAAGCAAGTAAAAGTTTGAACTTATTTGCTTGCTGATTCCTCGCGAGTCGAGCCTCTCTTAAATGAGTGCGTAAGGAAATGTCAACAGGTCGACGTTTGGGTGGTCTGCAAAATGTGTCGAGTGACAAAAGTTAGTGTAGCTACGGTTTAACTAAAAGTAGAATTAGCTGAAAATCAAACAGAGATGAACATTTTTAACTTTGCGTTCCTAGCCTGCCCAGTCAGAAATATGAATTCGGTTCAACTAATTATGTGGCCGCACCCGTAAGCACACGGTACACTGGTGCAGAATAGCGACGGTCAAAAGCACTCGAATTCTTTAGATTTCATTCAATTCCGATTTGACTTATTCGATTTGTTTCAATTCGAACTTTTGCTAGCTAGGCCTCGAAGTTTGAAGCCAAAGTTTCCGGATTGCAAAACTTTCTTGCATTTTACAAAAGTATATGCTACTTTTTTCTATTTCGAATCGATTCGATTCAAATTAATTTGATTTCATTGAATTTTTGTAATTTTTCGAGTGTTTCGACTTTGAAAATTTTTGATTTTTAGTGCAGAACAACGAGAAATTAATTGTCGAACTTTCCGATTAAAGCCCAACCATTGTTTGGCTTAGAATCTTCCGATGAACGATAAATTCGATTTTAAGAATATCTCGATCGTTGATACACATCAGTCACGGAGATCTGCGTTCTACAAACTGTCAAGTCACTTGAAACGAAACGCCTGACTAGACACAACCGTTCAAATCTCAGGCAATTCATCCTTCATTCGTGAAGACGTTTTTCTTATGATTTGCAACGGATGCGATTTCTGAGGAAATGCGTAGTCAATAATAAAAAGAAGAGGAATGCTCGAAAAAAGTCGCAATCTTCGTTTGAAAACGATAAGGAAGGGACAATAAAGTTGTTTATGAGGAGTTTCACAAGGTACTGACGCGGCGAAAAGGCGTGCCGGACAGACACCTTACAACAATGATTGTACGTCGTCGTCGTGTTGCCCGATCGGGCACATCACTGTCTCGACTCATCCTCAAATGTGGAAGATGTTTTCAGTCGCTTTTCTCTTATCTGCGATCTGCAGTAAGTCAAAGTTCATGAAATCGATCTTTTGCTTGTAGATTTATAAATAAATGAATAAAATAAAAATAGCTGATTTTATAAAATAAAAATAGAATAAATGGCTGATTTTATAAAATAAAGATAGAATAAATAGCTGATTTTATAAAATAAAAATAGAATAAATAGCTGATTTTATAAAATAAAAATAGAATAAATAGCTGATTTTATGAAATAAATAAAGTAAAAATAGAATAAATAAAATAAATAGCTGATTTTAGGCCTTCAATTTCACCAAATATGCGCCCTCTGCGAAGATCCCGAAGACTATCGCTACCTCGACGAATGCACCGACTGGTGCATGAAAGGATTTCGACGACCAATCGGAAAGTGCATAATGAACTTTCGCGCCAAGCCATCGCCGGTGTTCTGCAAGTGCTATGGAAAGCCCCTGGACAGTCCTCCACCGGTAGCGCTTGCGCCACCTGTCCAGTACGACGTGAACTTCATCGTGCCAACCACCGCTACGCCCTCGACCTTGCCGTCGCCGCCGGCACCACCAATATATTCAACGCCATCGACCGCGGTGCCAACATATTCTACACCTCCAACAAATTCGACAGTTTCGACAACGAGTTCGACAAGCTTATCAACAAATTCGACAATTTCGACAACGAGTTCGACAATTTCGACAACAAATTCGACAGTTTCGACAACGACTTCGACAAGCTTATCAACACCTTCGACACTATTGACCTCACCTTCGACCAGTTCGACACCGTCCACATTGCCAACCAGTTCTTCCACACTTCCAACACCGCCTCAAGCTAGACAATTCGACCCTTCGACAATTTCGAGTTCAACTGCACCAACCGATGCCTATTCGACGCCACTGCCAGCATATCCAACGATTCCAACATATTCAACCCTCTCGACGGTACCGACATACTCAACATTATCAACGCCGACAGTGCCAACATATTCGACGATTTCAACCCGCTCAACATATTCGACTCAACCGAGTACTCTCTTTGTTACGCAACAGTTTCAGGTGCCCTTTCAATACGGCAGACGGCGTAGGTAGTTGCATTTATTATGACTACCCTAAGGGTCTTTGCCACTAACGATAATATTTTTAAATTTGACATATGCATGTAGTGCAGAACGGCTCTGTGCAAATGATCATCTCGTGACTCAATTTTCATCAAGTCACTATTAAGTAAATACCACCGCAGGCATTGATATTGACCAAGATGGTCACAAACACAGTAAAAACTTTCAGTTTTGTATTCTATTGTGGTATAATTTTCCGAACACGACTTGCAAAATTCGAAATAAGTTTTCGCAAACTTCCGTGAGAACGACGTATACGGCACCGCACCAAAAGGTTCGAATCGTTTCGTTTTCGATGTCGTCATATGACAGGCACGCATGTCTCTCCTGCACCAGAAACGTACCTGTATACCGACACCGGAAGAAAATGGCCTGCTCGATTCTACACCGTGTTGACGTTTTCCCGCAGAACTGCGTTTGTACGTTCTCAAACTTTTTTCCTACATTTTGACACTTTTTCTCGTCGACTATGAAGAAAACGCAAGTGGTGTTCGCCGTCTTTCTCGTCACTTTCGTTAGCTCTGCACTTCCGCTTGAACGTCGGGAACGCCGATTACGTAAATCCTCGATGTTTAAAATCAGTAGAATAAATTCAATAAAATTAAACTTTTGTATCAGGTCTTCCACATCTTCTCGAGCGATTCCGACGTCAGACACAGAGTTGGTCAGGCTTAAACGGCGCCTTTGTGCCCGGCCTACTTCAGCAGACCGGTCTCGCCCCGCCGTGGGTCCAGAGGGGCTATAGTGTGCTCGGACCGTTCAATCCGTTCACGGAGAACTGGCAAGGCGGTTATAGCGTTGCCGCAAGTGCGGGTGCATTTAATCCCCAAGTGGGGGCGGGTGGAAAGTTCAAGAATGGACCACAAGGAAATAATGGGAATCAAGTTCCGAGTCCGGTCGCTGCAGTACAACCAGGAGGCGCGACGCAGCAACCTCCGGGTGTTCCACTTAACACTCTACCGCAGAATGCTGGCGTTCCGCTCAATGGTGCTACAAACCAACAGCAACCATCGTCAGGTACTAAAAGACTTTTTTCTTAGACTTTAAAAGACTCGAAAAAAAGAATTTAACCTTGGACGCGCAATCGTAACTTTTCCTGACCCGATTTTTAAGGGGACTATCCTCATACGGAAAAAGTCCAAACGAAATACCCCGAGATTTACACTTTGAATTTCCCCGATTTTCACATTTTGACGCCCAAAAGTTTGCGCATAATGCATGGACTTGTTTCCACATGAGGATAGTCCCCTTAAAAATCGGGCCAGGGAAAGTTGTGGTTGCGCGTCCAAGGTTAAAACAAAATTTTAAAATTATTTACAATGGCTTACTTTTAGTTAAATTTTATTTATTTTAATTATTTTATTCTGATTAATTTATGTAAATTATTTAGTTATATCTATTCATTTATTTTAATTAAATTTTATTTCTACATCGGTTAATTTTGAAATTTCTGACTACTAGGAGCCGCTGGAACGAACCAAGGTTTTCCCCAGTGGCAAGGTCCAAGTGGTCAATCTAGTCCATCTGGCCAATCGCTACAAAATATCGCCCCACCGCAGCAATCACCCAGCGTCGCCTCGCCGCAACAATCTTCATTTATTTCTCCACAACAAAGCGTCCCCTCACAACTTCAGCAAGGAACGCCGCAGCTTTCACAGAGTGTCCCGTCACCACAGTTGGGAGTTCAACCACAGCAGCAGGCAGCAGTTCCGCAGAGCATCCCATCGCAGGTTCAACCGCAGCTGCAGCAGAGCGTAATTCCGTCCTCGCAGCTTCAACAGGCCGCTGTTCCGCAGGGTGTACCACAGCAGGCCGTTCCGGCCGCAGCGCAGGCTGTTCCACCGCAGGCGCAGGCACAACCTAACGCCGTTCAGTCGGGAGCGAATCCGTTCTCTAGTTTGCCGACAGTGCAAACACCGCAGAACTTTGAGCTTATTCAGCCGGTACCTTAGACTGATGCGGACAATCTTACGTATTTGACTGGAAATGTGAAGAGTTATAAAATGTTTTTGTTTTTCCTTGTAAAATTAACGATCGCTTGAGCAGAAAATGAATTGAGAGGGGCATTTTCTACGTCGGTGGCTCACTAAAAAATGAAGCGTGACGTGTATAAAAATCGACGAACGCAGAGACAACGGTTTTTATGACTGAAGATTTTTTGTTGCATACATAGAAAAACAAGAAAGATGCCTTCGAGTGTCATGTTTCGATTCCTTGTCTTTTACGATTTGAGAATACATTTCGCTGGCATTTCCTTGTAAAGGCATGAGAGTTTGGCACTTTTCTTTTGTTTGAATAACGATGGTGCTTCTCAACTGCCGATCGATATTGACAGTCACGATGGTGGGCGTTCTCATTTTTCGGTCGACACACGGTACGTATCTACCTGATTTTTGTCCAGAATTATCGATTGATTGTCCCATGTCCCATAATTTACGGGATGTTTTGACTGCATGTAATTGTAGCCATACCTTTACCGTGTATAAGGTTGACGGTTACACTTCCATGCAGTCAAAATATCTAATGACTTATGGGACAAATAGGGTTGGCGTTTGGGGAGAGCAAAAATTTTGCTTTCCCATCCCCATGGGTGCGCCCCATTTTGAGATAAAAAATTTTTAAGACCGAAACCAAGCTAATATGCATCACTAACAGTGCTAAATTGTACGCCCTGATGAACAGAA
>JAQGBB010001180.1:0-14412 GCA_034691745.1 Prismatolaimus dolichurus
AGCCGTGGGTGAAGTTGAAGTACGGTTGGCGCACGATGCGCATTTCGACGTAGCCCGACTGGACTTCGTACGCTGACGCCGCATCGCGCATGTCGCTGATCGTGAAGCAGACGAAGGCGAAGAAGATGAAGGCGCACACGAGCCGGAACGCGACGTGGTTGGTCGGGCCAGACGCGGCCGACGGGGGGCCATGCACTAGGGTCTCGAGAGCGAGAGCACGCAGGAAAGAGCAGTGTGGTGCTGTCTTTGCGACGACTGCGCCCTTGACTCTAAGCCAAGTCCGCTTCGCAACGTGAACCGAGGTGACGAAAAAGCATCGAAGCCGCTTTGCAAAAGAGGTAAACATGAAAAGCAAGCGACGGAGACGATCAGATGAGAGCATTTTTGAAGCAGACTACACTCGAAGCAGGCTGACACGAGGTTATTTTCACGAAAAGAGTAATAAGAGCAGAGCTACCTTTTTCTGACGTATGTAGTATCAGATGAGACAGACGGCAATGTGCGCAGTCGAGTGCAGCTCGATGTACCTCCATAGTTTTGGCGTCACTCGTCTTTTGTTTTGAGTGTCCAAGAGAGGCGAACGTCACTCCAGCGAGCAGTCCAAACGCAGGTTTCCTTGACGCTTGGGGAACTGTGGAAACGTGGAGATGTCAAACAACGCCAGCTGAAATCGAGCGAGCTATCTCGTTTGCGTTTTCAGCGGAGCTCTGCCGTTTGCAAGCGTGAATCGGAATCGACTCATTCCTGCCGTTGGACCCTTGAAGGAGCAGCCCATCGACGTAGGAATCCGATCGACGTACGAATCCGATTGACGTATTAAAAACTGTCAAACCTTATTTTCAGCTAACAGATTCTAGACCAGTCAACGAGCGCACAGCACTCTTGCCAAAAGTATTTCCACGCCATGCAAAATTTCCCGTCTCCGCGGTTGCAGGAATTCGGAAACAGGAGAAACCATGTTTTGTTTGCTCTACGGAACAGCAATCGCTAAATCGAATCCAATAATATTTTTGATTTGGAACTTGGATTTCACTTGGGACTTATCCGAAAAAAAAATCGATCCATTGAGCTTCAACTTTCGCCAAGTCATGAACAAGTTCATGGAATGCTCATGCTTGCGAAAATTTCAGACTCTGCCACCTTTTCGCGCATTTTTCCATTCAGCGAGGAAAATTTTAAAAGACTTCTTCAACTATTTGACCCTTTTGCAGAGTAAAAGACCTTACCGTACAGTACCTTGAGCATTGTATCAAGGTAGAAAGACAAATGCCTTTTCGCTTACGTACAACCGCTGGTTGCGCGAGTCTAGCTCGGCAAGACGACGTTACGCGCCAAACCGATCGAACCCGACCTAAACTTCCACGCGAGCCGAACGAGCCGAGACAAAAATTTTCAAGAAGTAAAATCTCTATATTGAGCCCAGATTCGAATCAGCTTATCAAAGGTGAAATCAGTCAAGATATTGCATTGTGGCGATAGAACCATATTATCTTATGGCTGAAACGTTCGACCGCTTATTGGAGTTGGTGGACTTCTTACGCATCGGAAAATTGATCGTCGACGACTTCGAGCAGTGCGTCGGCAAGACAGCGAAGACGACGAAAATTCTGCCGAATCTCGGGCGCACTTTGCGCTCGGTATTCTTTCGTCAACGTTGTGAGGAAGTTTCTTCTGCTCTCCATCCCGCTTCGGCTTTGCGAGATTTGCAAGTTTCGCACTACAATCACCGACGAGATTTTTGACGACATTTCCCACAAGCGTTGCGCGATCTTTCTGTTGCGAGAAAGAGAATGTGTCGCGTAATTTGAGCAGGTTTCGGCGCACTTTGAAGCAGTATTTTTCTGAAAGAAAACGGAAAGAAAATTTTCCCGTTTTCTGGGTTTTTGGCCGGAAAACGGAAACGGAAAAATATTCTTTGCAAGCTCCCATGCCTTTGGATTCCAACAACAAAAATGTTCAGCCGATAATGCTGAATCTCCAAGGTACCTAACGCAAAAAAACCGCATCTCAATCGCTGCTTCTAGCTCGAGATCAACACAATAAAGCAAGCTTCAGCACGCATTTTACATTGCGAAGAAAGTTTGAGACGGTCCCCTGACCCCGCCCCCCCCCAATTTAAACCCCCAGTGTCTATCTTCCAACTAGTTTGTATTCTTGACCAGCTTATCTAACGCAAAAAAACACACCTCAATCGGTTGCTTTTATTGCCCGTTTTTTACGATGGTTCAGTGGTAAATAAGACAAAATGCGAGCGCAGACAGAAATTACACCTGCGCTGCCAATGGGCAAAGAGTAAAAAGCGCTCTCTATTCTCTGCCCATTAGCTGCGCACGCGTAATTTCTGTCCGCGCTAGCATTTTGTTTTATTGACCACTGAACCATTGTAAAAAACGGGCAATAGCTCAAGATAATTTGATTCCGGACATTCACACGGACAAAGATCAGCAAATCATAGCATAGTTTCCATTTAAGTGTAAGTATACCTAATAAACTGCAGCGACGAAGGCGTGAAACGCGCTTCATCCTTCGTTGCCCGCAAGAGTCGACGAAGCTCCTCGTCGACGCCGGGTACGGGTAGCGGGCGGTCAAGCCAGCCCTCGCGCGCAAGCAGTTGATCCGCGCGATGAAGACGGAAGAGCATCTCGAACGACTCAAAATCGCGAGCCTGTGCGAGATGCAAACATTTGCTGTCACCAGCATCCGTCGCAATCCTTCCCCGACGGCGGCCTTCCCTCGTCGAGAAGGCGGCTTGTCACTTCCGGCGCACTATCGTGCCAGTCGGCGGTATCTAGCCGCGTGCGAATGAAGTAGTCGAGGAGGGTGCGACGACGCGCCGCCTGGTCTTCGCCGTCGACGCGCAGTGCGGCTGGAGAGAGGGGTAAACGCATGCCGCTCAAAGAGTGCGCAGTATAGTTCGCTCCGCGCTCGATGAGCATCGCAATAAGCTGAAAAACCTCGCTTTCAGTCCGCTGCGGTATGTGGGGCGTGAGGACGCGCGCAACCTCTAAAAAGACGTTAAGGTAGCGCATTGGTGAGCAGCTTCTCGGGACATAAGTGCCCTTTCTGTAAGCTGATATCAATGAAAGTTTCACCGCGGGTGCAGTTTTAAATACTTTAAACACCAGTATAAATGCAGCCCTCGTAAAGTTTGGTGTTTTGAAAGTTTACAAAAGCTTTAGGAAATCTTATATCTAGCGTGCACGGATTTATACTGAGTTCAAAGACGCGCCTTGCAAAAAAAGCAGCTTTGAGGTAGAGAGCAGAAACTGCTGTGTAGTGGCAACAGTAGGGCCATGTTTTCTTGAATCCTTTTGACTACACAAACAGTGGTGGGAATAATTTTTTGGCTAATACTCCTTTCCACTGAATCTGCTATGAAAAAAATTGATCTTATTCCATTTTGCATTGGATTTCCAACAAATCGACATATTGTATCATTTTCTACTACTATGCGTTGTCGCTAAAAGTTCCTCGTCCCAGTTTCGAAATTTACAAGCGTACTGCTTGTCAGTGATTTGTTCTTATTTTATGTAGACAGGTTTATTCCATAGCCCCTTCTTTGCTCTTTAAAACGATATATTGGCCATTACTGTATGATCAGCCTTGCTCGAGCTTTAGCTCGCCCCGTTTAAGCCGGTGCAAACTCATGGGCTACCTAAAAAGTCAGCACCTGATCTGCAACTATCACAATTGATTGCAACTGTCCATTCAGACCATGATAGATGATTCGAGCTCACCTGGCTTTAGCTTTATAAGTGGTGTGGCATAATTTTTCGAATAGTGTGCTTCGTCAGGAAGTGTCGACCTAGTAACTACAACATAGAAGCGCTGGCCTCTATAATAAACACAATCTTCGCACGCTTTTAACAAGCAAGCAACGGCCGGTTTTGAAAATAAAAACCGAAAAATTTCGGTTCGGTTTTGGGGAAAAACGCGCGTCGTCCTGTGGGCACGGCTACTATTTGCTAAGCTCACGTGATCTGTTGAATAAAATCTGCTGCATGCCATTGGATGAGTAAACAAGCGACCGAACCATTACGCTTTTTCATCTGAAAAACTGAAATCTCACTAAAATTACATATGTTCAGCTGAAAATCTGAAATTTTGCATGGATTTCACATTCTCAGCTGAAAATGTGAAATTTCACTTTTTCATATGAGAATATCATATTCTCATGAATTTCACTTTTTCCTACGACATATTCAAAACACGTATTTCTAACGTAATTTTTGCGAGCGAAGAGAGCCGAAAACATTCGCCTAATTGCAAAAAACAACACCAAATTGTAAAATTACCCCAAATTAGGAAAGAAGCAGTATGTACTATTTATCGTTTTTTATCCCAGTGATTCTAGAAATCCAGAGTCCCATAAGCGATGTCGGAAATCGGGAAAGTGCCTTCTGGGGAAAAATTTTCCGTTCCCGAATGGCTCGGAAAAATAGCTTTCCCTTACGTTTTCCTTTCGGCAGGCCCGGAAAAAATGCACTTTTTCCTTCCGCAAATTTTTCGAAAAAAAAACACTAGCGTGAGTGGGTGTGCCCAAAAGTGACGCCCATGTAAAACAAAGCCTATGTATCTGTTATAACAAGTGATGTAGGGGTGGGGGGTCCGAAGAGTCAGCTTTTCATGTGCCATCATAAATGTATGGCCCGCTGTAGTAGCCTGCCGGAAGCTACATGTGATCGACGGATTCCAAAGCCGCTTATAATCACCGGCGATCCCGGCCACGGAAAAACAACGTTTGCGCAGAAACTTGCAGTGGATTGGGCGATGACTCAGAAAGGTGCCAGCTCGACGGTTCCTATCTTCAAAGAGATAACACTGCTTTTCGTACTTCCACTCAAAAATTTAAGCTGCGACTACGAGCACATTATCGACTTTCTTATCTGCCCAGAGCTTTTTCGGAATCAAGAAAATATTCTTGCATCATTGGACTCGATTAAGCTCTGGATAAAGGAGAATCCCATGAAAACACTGGCAGTTCTTGATGGATTAGATGAGCTAAGTGTCCGGTGCACCGAGCTAGAGACAGTACTGAGTAGCAGGCCACCGCAAATTCCAGACCTTCCGCTCATCATCACCGCACGACCGTACGCAATACCGAAAAAGTGCCTGTGGCCACTGCGCTTCGAAATTTGTCCTCTCACCGCGATACAAGCAAATGACGTCATCGAGAAATACTTTTCATCTAGAACGCCGAATGATGTGAAACAGAGAGTGATCGAGTACTGTTTGGCTCGCGACAACTCTTTTTTGTGCACGTCGCCTCTTTTGCTCCATCTCCTTTGCGGGACAGTTTTGAGCACGCTTGAAAGCAGCGACGTGGTTGAGAAGGTGAAGATTCATTTGCCCAGTTCTCAAACAAAAATGTACTTTTCAATCGCAGAATGGATTTATGAACGAGCGAGAAAGTTGAGGAGGGCGGAATACTCACAAGAAGAGCTTTTAGCCGAAACGTGGATCGAAAGCACTCTTGTTAGAAAGCTTTGCGTGTTTGCCTTGGAAAAAACTAAGAAGCGACAACGTCTTGTCTTTGAGCGCTCAGATGTGGATGAAATGCTCGGCGGCCGTCAATTCACAGACAGCGCAATGCGGACAGGTTATCTTGTTGCGGACTCTATCTACTACGGTTGCTATGACGCTGTTTCGACAAACTTCAAGGTCAGCTTTGCGCACAAAACATTCCAGGAATTCTTCGCCGGCATCGCAATCATGAGAAAGCTTGAAGAAGGAGAAGATCTGCAAAAAGCGATCGATGATATAAGTCGAGGCATTCTCCTTGTAAGTCCAGAGATTCTCCTTTTTGCGATTGGCGCCGCGTGCGAGACAAAGTCCGTAATCACAGGATAGCTTTTGGACTGCATCCACAAACTTGTTTACCACGAATTGCGTGATCTTATAGATAAATATGTTTCGGGATGGATGCTCAATATCTTCGCCGATGCCAGGTTCTTTTGGCGTTTTCTGAAAGTACTTTTTCGAGAAGCAGCCAATGATCATGAAAGAAAAGACTTAAAAAAGTTTGCGGAAAAAAACAGCGCTGATATTGAACACCTTGCCTCACTACACTTTAAGGACTGGTTTAGCTTTGAAGCATACTTGGAGATCGCCGAGAGTCTTTTCTCTCTCGGTATTGGTTTTCAATCATTCCAAGCCGTCGAATTTTCAGGGTTTCACGCTGTCTTTAATCGTGCTTACAAATATGCTAGGCTCAACGTGCTGGAGATCACTGCAGCAAATGCATTTATGCTGGAAACACAAATGAAACAAATTCAAGTTCGCACGTTGGTAGCACAAATCGATGAAGTTCAAGTTGATGACTTTCACTTCAACGGTTCGTTGAAAGGTCTATCAAGCTTTCTCAGCAGGTTTCGCATCCGCTCGAACAGGGCTTGTATTACAATCTCAAGCTCGTTTGCAATTGAAACTGAAACCTCAGTGCGAGCATTCGAATGCGACGACTTGGAGGTTAAAGTGGGTAGAGCAGCCCAATCTCTGCTTAAGGAGATATTTCGCTTGGATCTTTGGTTGCAACTTAGTGCTCGCGAAATGAGAAATGTGCTTGAGTTTTTACAGACGGTTATGTCTTTCGACAAAGCACCAAAGCTAAATCAGTTACATTTCTGGGGTGCAAAAATATCTACGGAAAACAATAGTTATCTAAGCTCATATGTAGAAAGCGACAAACCGACGACCATGGCGGTGAAAGATCTTGTTGTACATGTAAACGAACAAATTTCCAGTAAGTCTCGTTTGTCGTTTGAAGCTGTTCTAAGTTGCGTTCGAGAAATTGACAGTATTAACATTAGCAACAACGGATTGTTGCTCATCGACGCGTTTGAAGAAGTTTCGAACGAACATCGACTGAAAAGAAAAGTCGCTACAGCTCACAAAATCGACTTTGACTTGAAAGCTCTTGACAACTGGGACCATAATTTTGACCCGAAACATTTTCCAAATGGTTCTTTAGCAAAGTTTGTAGCAGATGTCAAAGCAACACAACTGAATCTCTGTCTCTATTCTCGTTCGACCGCGTGGATTGAATCGTTTGCTGAATTCTGCAAAGTTTTGGCTGAAGAGGAAAGCGTTCTACAAAGCAGTCAAGGAGCACCGTTGCGTAAGATAACGCTAGACATACGCACAGAAAACGCGGAACTTCATCTGCATGAGACTATCTCGTCTCTCGTCGTACTGCTCCTTTCTTTACATGACTTGCATATCCATGTTAATCTTCTGGGCGATGAGGTGGAAGAAGTCGCGGCTCCCTCATCAATCCCAAAGGCATTGCAGAATCGTGTTGTAGTAAAATTTTATCTGCCGTAAGTTAGATAAACCTGCTGTAACTTTTTTCTCGAAAGGTGTCTCAAATATAATTTACGTTAGTGCAAAATCAACTTCGTTGAAACAGACGAGCCCAGTAGCAGGAAAGGCAAAACGTAGAAAGGCTGAGAAACAAGGCTAAAACGTGGAAAAGTTTGAAACTAGAGTAAAAATAACAAAACCGAAAATTTTGTTTTAGTCATTGTTTTGAGCGGAGTTTTTAAAATGCTTTACACGAAAGGCAGTGGTTGAGGAAACTTTAATTTTTCTTTTTTTTTTTCATTTTTACGCTAGTTTCTAACATGTTCACATTTTAGTCCTGTTTCTCAGCTATTCCACATTTTGCTTTTCTTACGACTTAACCCTTTTTCAACGAAGTTGATTTTGCACTAATTTCTTTTCTCTTTTTCGTGAATGACAGCCATCTCTATTTGTAAATTAATTTTGGTTTTAAGCAACGCTATTTGTAGTTTGAGATATATTTTTCAACGTTTTTAAATAATACAAAATTGTTTAAACAAATTGTATTTATTATAATAGTTTTGCTTCACCTGTTTAGTGCATATTTTTACAAAGAAAAATAGACACTGTGTGTCTTCTGCACGCTTTTCTGTCTGATCTCTGTCTGACCATTAGGTGAGTCAAAAGTAGCAGGGGCGCCCGTACGGGGGGCCCGGGGTTCCCAAACCGTTTGGCGAAACGAAAAATATTAAGTTTTTGGCGGAAGAAAGGCTATCAAAATGACTTTTGACAACGAAACTCCACGAAAAATGAACACAAATCGCCAAAATTTGCCTCGCTACGCTCGGCATCTCTTCGACTAGCTTTCGTGAACATTTTTTTTGTCAAAATCAAAAAATTTTCAAAAATTTCTAATGACCTGGGCGCGTTGCCCTCGACGAGATGAGTTCAAATCTGCCGTCCTTTTCGCGCTGCTGTGTTCCTACACAAAGGTATGAGACGTCAAAAATTTGGGCCCCTCCCAACCAAAGGTCATATCGGCGTTCCTGCGCAGTGTAATAATACATAATGCAACATTTTGAGTTGTTTGCATTACCAAATTATTGAAAAAATAAAATGTATTGCAATTCTTTTTAAATGTTAAATGGCGATAACTTCAACAAATGCTTTACGCAATTACGCGAATGTATTGAAAAATGTACCCAACCATTGTTTACCGTGCAAAGCATTTTGAAAAACTGGTGAAAAGTGGTTAAAAAAATTTTTTCAACGTCACTTTTTATTTTTGACTCAATTTCTAACATTCCCACAGTTTGGCCTTGTTAGCGGTTTTTTCACGTTTCATCCTGCTTTATGCTTAGCCCATGTTTGTTAACAAAATTGATTTTTGTGCATTCATTTTCCGTTTTTCGCATGGATGGGTACATCTATTATAAACTTTTTGTTAATTTTGTTAATGCGTTTTATCATAAGATTTTCGAACTGTTTTACAAGTATCAAATCATGTTCCGCACGAAAAGCCGCACTAACGCCGTGTTGCGCACAAAATTTAAATTCAAGCAGCACCGTTTACCAAATATCTGAAAATGACTTAGGCATAAAGACTTTTGTTGGACCTTTGATTTTGTGGCGCTGGCAGCTACTTTGTCGTCGAACAAGAAATTAGGCCCAAAGGGACCGGAAAAGTCGAAGAGCATACTACATAAATAAAATAATATCGAAAAACTTTTGTCTGGAATACTTGGGAACACTATTTTTTCATCCTGCCAGATGAACGAGCGAAAAAAAGAAGAATGCCTACTGATCATACTTAGAAAATCGCTCTCCCCCCAATCCCCCAGTCGACAAAAGTTAGCCAACGCTGTGAACAACTTGTCAGTGGTAGGCGCCAACGTCCCAATGGTAGGCGCAAACTTGCCAATGGTAGGTGTACACTTGCCAGTGCTATATACCAACTTGCGAATGATATGGGGGGCGGTTCGGAGGAGGGGGAGCGAAGCCCCGCAAATTTTTTAAATTTTTTTTATAAGAGAAAGAGGAAAGACGCAGTACGACAACAAATCGTGGTCTCCTTTTCTTTGTTGCTTCAAAAACTTATGTGGTGATTTTTTTCGTGAAACGGCAGGTTGCCTTTCCGGCTTTACAGATTTACTTGCGACGCATATGCAATATATTCAGCTCGCATTAATTTTTGCATCCTGCCACATAAGCGAGCGAAGCGAGCGTTAAAAAAAAGATGCCTACTGGTCGTACTTAAAAATCCCTTTCAATCCCCCTCACATCCCCCCATTGCTTCACCAATCCCCCAGCCGACAAAAGTTAGCCGACGTTGTAGCAACTTGCCAATGGCGGGCGCCAACTTACCAATGATCGGTGCCAACTTGCCAACGGTATGTGCCAACGTGCCAATGGTAGGCGCAAACTTGCGATGGTGTGTACGAACTTGCGAATGGTGTGGGGGTTCGGGGGGCGAAGCCCTCAAAAAATTTTTTCATTTTTATTTTTTTAAAAGAGAGAAGAAAACGCAGTACGACGATAAATCGTGGCCTTCTTTTCTCTCTTGCTTTAAAAGCTTACGTGCTGGTGTTTTTTTGTGGAACGGCAGGATGCCTTTTCGGTTTTGCTGATTTGCTTGTATCACTTCGTTTGCACACGCTACACAAAGCATTCAGCTCATCTGCACTCTGATTGACTGTTCTTCGAATGAGAGAAAAGGGGGAGATAGTTCAAGTTCAACCACTTAGCTATCCTTTCTATTCCGCTGCGCTCCATGCAGGATGCAACAAAATCAACAACACCAATCTTGACATAAACGCGGCTAGTGAAAAGCTGTATACCATAACGCGTCTCAACGAAATTTTTGACATAACAGGCTTGACAACACGTTCATGACAACACATCAGAGACAACACAAGTAAATCGACGAGGCCGAAGAGCATCCTGCCTGAAAGGATAAAAAACCAGTCCACCCTTCTATCGCCTCCACGCAATGTAGTTTTTTGCTCATTGCGAGAAAGAGAGAAGTTCGGGATAAGCCGCACCGCGCCAGCGTATTATTGCATCCTTCCTGAATCGCGCAGTGTGTCCTATGTCAAGACAGTGGAACAGCCGAATGTTTCACGCTGTTCAGAAGTGTTCCAGGGTGTTCCAGAAGATGTTCCAGGAAGCCATCCTACCAAAAAAAAATGAAAAAAGAATCCTGCCAAAAATATGCCGCGTTTTTTGTTGATTCAGGCAAGATGCACTTCCGGCTTTGCCGGTTTACTTGTTATGTATGCTGCGTATGGGGCAGGAGAATGTTCTGCGTGGGGAGCAGGTGGGGGCAGACCGGCCCGTCCAGCCATATAGCTATCCTTTTGTTTCGTGCTGCGCGCTACAGGCAGAATGCAAAAATTACACACCAACTACTCTGTAGGTATTGAACTGGTACGTGTGCATTGAGCCTTGCAATTCGATATTCGTACTGTACGTGTCGCAGCGATTGGCTCTCAGGGATAATAAAACTTTCCACCAAAACAACTTGGAGTTAGACAAATGTAGTTGTTGCTGAGTCGTCGTGTGTTATGACAGTTTGATAAATGGACTTTGTGAGAGCTCCAAGAATTTGTTCAATGGAGTCCAAGTGAAAAATTCACACGGTATTTTTGACATGCCTCTCAATTTCGCAATCAGCAATATATAAAGTAGCGTTCTCTCTAGCAAGAAAACCACTACCGTGGGCGATCCCCATGCTATTTTTTGCTCGTTGTCATGAGTCCGTCTTCACGGGTCATGTTCACTGGCCAGAACTTGGACAAATGAGTTAAATTTTGGCACGGAGCCGCTTAAGAGTAACATTCTGAGTGATTCAGGTATCCTTCATTAGGCCGGCCGACACGTCAAAAATCATGTTGATTGCACATTTTTCCCTGATTCTGTGATTTTTTCTACGATTTTAGCGCCCAAGATAAGCAAATTGGCCCAGCCAATCGTGAGATAAACAAGTCGGACGTGCCCATCCGTAAACCCACTACGTAACATATTTTATCGCCTGCATTTTACACCGAGCACGAACATTTACCACTGAGAGTGATGCCGGCTTAATACCAGCGATCTCAACATTGGATGCATTGATTACACTAAATATTGCCGCCAAGTGTCGCCAGTTTCCCGTTACTCAAGCAGAATAGCGAGGAGAAAATGCGAAAGATTACCCCGACCAGCTTTCACTTGCCCAAGGTGTCTACACCCTCTGCGCCGTGCTTTGCATTATTCAACGAATGATTTCAAACGTTTTTTGGACTACCATACAATTTTAAGCCTGCTGGTAGTCACTGAGCTGACATTTGACCATCTCATTTGTTTGCTGCCGTCCACTGATTATCTCGAGCTGGAAACAACTATCTTCCGAGACCGTGAAGTTATTTTTTGCGTTATAATCATTGGGGCATAGAAACGAGTAACTTCAAATGGTGACAAAAACGAAACACTCAAAAGACGGCCTGTAAAAATACTATTTGTGATAGCCGTGATATCGCGTACAGTTGACGTTCGTTCTGCACCTTTCAATGATTAGTCTCAACGACAGAAGTGGAATAGTTCCACCGTGCTAGGCCGATATTGGCGCACTTTTTACGGAGCAAGCCGGCGTCCCATGAAGGCCGAAGCTTCGCGCTTCAATTTTTTCTATTTTTCATTGCTTTCGCGAACTACTCTTTTTTTCTTTTCCTTCAACTTGCCCCAATTCCTGTTCAAGCCGACGAGCAAGTGTGTGCGCTTTTTCATAAGCGACCTCAGCTGCTTCCGCAGCGTTCGCATCCTCCTCACGAGTCGAAGGCACAGTCTTGGCCAAATACGATGCACGATCTGGCACGGCCATTGTTTCGCTGTTGTACTCAGGCTCGTCTCGTACTCTTCTGTTTTTGACGTTGGCCAGCTCTTCGTCCGCCGCAGATTTGCAGGTATTGCGATGTGCAAAGCCAAGCAACTTTTGCTGCGACGCAAGTCTTCGTTTTCTTTATTCTCTCTTTCCATGTCTTCCTGTTGCTCGTCGCTGTTTCCTCCATCTTCAGGCTCTGAATCATCATAATTGCTGTCGCTGTCGTAGTCGTATTTCGGCATTCTGCATTATAATAAAGACTGTATAAATTATGTGTTATGGCTTTCGCCGTTAACAAAAAATGCAACAGGCAAGCACGTTATGTTCTGGAATACGGTGGGACAGCCTGTAACACTGTCAGTCTGGCATTTGTTGTCGGAGGCTTCGACCCTTGAACTCCTTTTCATGACAGGGTAGGTGTACGGGGTGTCGGGGGAGGTATACTGGAAGGGTAAAATGTAGTGTACTATGATCCTCTAGGCGTCCACTAACTTTCGATTCGATTTTCCGACGGGAAAGGGAGACGAAGTTTGTCTGACCAGTTTGCATCCACTTTTTTCGCTTGATCCTTGGTGGATGCAAAAAGAATATTTTTAGGTGTTTGAGGCTTTATTGGCATGATATTGATTTTCTATTCATTCAATCAACATTTCGACTTTCTTGGCGAACATTTCTAAACGTTTGCGTTTGGTTTGAATACTTTGTCGAAAATTTTTATTTTAAGCATTTATAGCTTATCGAAATTGAGCTTAATACTCGCGCCTTTTCCCGCTTTAGTGTGTTTCTGTTATTATTTGAAAGGGTCAAGTAACAAATTAATACATGGACAGCAAATGCTTTTTTGAAATTTTACCCAAATGCAACTACCACATCAGTGTTAAATAGTGTGCGTGATCTCTCGAAGCGCGATTGCTACAAAGTTTGGAAGATCCTAACTTAACGAAATTAATTCTTCTAGCGACAGCGTCGTTTTAACTGCGATAAAAATACCACCAGTGCAATCTTCGCATTAAGAGCTTTCGAACGAGCCCATGGCGGTCAATTAAAAGCAAGTTTGCGCCGCACAGTTTGTTTCAGAACGAAGCGCACAAAAAGTCAATTTTTGCAGTTTTTGTAAGGGTTGTAAAGCACTGTTGACTTTAACATTAGCATCAGTGCAATCTGCATTTCACTGCCAACAAAACAAGTTCTCTCTTGTCAGTGTAAACCCAAGTATTCGTTTTCAATCTGATTTTGAAGATTAAGTACTTGACTTTTTAACCGTTTACATTCAGTGACTTATAAAATTGCTGGATGCCTTTTTAGCTTTTAAAGCAAATTTTTGACTTCCCCCAAAAAAATTTCGCTCACTCATGCCCGAGTCATTTTACTTTTTTTAAATTACGTGTCGTATTTTTTCGATTTTATATTTTTGAACTTTTAGGTTCACAAAACACGTTTAAAGTTTGTAGGAGTTCAAGCCAAACGAACGAAGCATTTAAAGTATTTAGAGAGTTAAAAATAATATTTCGTTAATTGTTACTTATTTTACAGCCAGCTCCTGCCGTGAAAGATAAATGTGATGCTGTAATTTTTAGGTCCGCTACGTAGTAGTAAAGCTTATTGCGATGACATTGTGTCCTCGTCGTCCGCGGGCGCAATAAAGCAGCTAGCGGCTCGTCGCCCAGCCGAATTTTGTGAACAGCAGCTTCAAAAACTGTTCAAAAACTGGGCTTTTCCGTCAAAGCTTTGCAGACGTCATTGAATAGCAGCAACGTAGCGAACAAAGTAACCCTTTGATCTGATATAAACGAAGAATTGGCGCGCAAGTGCCACGAGCGAAGTTTTTTTGCCAATACTTAACAAATGATCAGGATCATGCTTTGCCATTCAACGTTGCGTGCGCTGAGTTCACACTATTACAGTGACATCGAAACAGCACGATCTACCGCTGACGCAATCTGCACAAAAAGCGAAACGCAAAAAAAACTAAAATACTGCCACGCCATCAACGCTTGGCTTGATACCACGCCATCAGCAGTGCATTTCAAACATCACGGGCGAGCGCGCTATCGCGCTGGAAAGCAAACTGATTTCCTACCAATCACGGACGAGCTGATTTCACAGACCAGTTTCTACCTATGCACGTATGTAAGGAAAAACTCACGCACGCAACTCGCACATCGTAGCGACAATCGGCAGCTCGTCGGCGGTTGTCATCACAAGTAAATCGGCAAAGCCGAAAGGCATCCTGCCGTTTGACAAAAAAGCACGAGCAAACTTGCAAAAACTTT
>JAQGBB010001181.1:0-14410 GCA_034691745.1 Prismatolaimus dolichurus
GTTGTTCATTTTTTACAAGAGAGGAAAAACGCAGTATGGCGACAAATCGTGGTCTCCTTTT
This sequence comes from Prismatolaimus dolichurus, assembly GCA_034691745.1. NCBI lineage: Eukaryota > Metazoa > Nematoda > Enoplea > Triplonchida > Prismatolaimidae > Prismatolaimus > Prismatolaimus dolichurus. The sequence goes on from JAQGBB010001181.1 coordinate 62, forward strand.
CTCTGCTGCTTCGAAAACTTATGTGCTGGTGTTTTTCTGTGAAACGGCAAGATGCCTTTCGGCTTTGCCGATTTACTTGTAAGGTTCAAGCGTTTATTCTGCACACCATTTCTGGCGTACCGCATTTGAGGCTTTCAAAAGTTTTCTGCATATTCGCTTGCTCTTACAGGATGTAATAGTGCAAACGTATTTCTTCAGCTCGACAGCACAACTTTGGTTTTATCAAAATGCTGCGTTTGGGAGTAAAGGTTGTACGTGTTGCAAGATCCCTATAAAAGCCGGCAATGACCTGGCTCAAAGACCTCGTCCAGAAAGCTAAAGAAGATTTCCACCCGGAAGCCGATGGCGGAGTACAGGCGGTAGACACACCAAGCAGCTAAAATTACCTGTGCTTAGTGCTATTTCTTTTGCCTCAAACTTTGATTTTTTAGGTGGCGGCAACTGCTGGCCTAACGGATAGGCCTATTAAGATGTCCAGTACCGACGCTCAGAAAAGGGTCATGACCAAGCACAAGCGAGATACAGTCGAAAAAATTGCGCCACACGCTCAGGCATTCATTGAAAAAATAATCTAAAAAGGTATTCTGTTCGAGGAAACGATAAGCGAAGTAGGCGATCAACCGACCAACGGTGGAAAAGTCACCGAAATTATCAACGCCGTTCTTCAAGATCGAAGCTTCTTTGAGCCGCTCATCCAAAGTCTGAAGGAAGTAGGACTCGGTGGTCTAGCGAAGAACTTGGAGAGTGAAGTGAATCAGTGTAAGCCACACGAATCCAAATGGGAGGCCCGACTAGCAACGGTCTATGAGAACCTCATTTCAACCGTCGAGAAGGAAAATAGTGGGACCTTCTTCATAGGCGCACGCGACAAGGTGGCGAGGATCTTACAGACTCGCAAACACATCAGCCTGCAAACGCGCAAAAGCAGCGAACAGGAGAACGTGCTGCACAAGAAGACGGAGGTTTGTTGTGGTGACATGGCTGGTTGCTTGCCGCGAGCTTGTTCGGAACCGCATTACGTTGCTATTGTTTAGGTTTTATGCAATGTGGTGCGTGTCGACGGGAAGGAATACGAGTTCTTTCACGCCCTTCACGACGCCGACTTGGGCGACTACACAAAGGTATTTGGCGATCCGCTAAAGCTCAAGCGCCAATAGGAGCCGCTGTCGCTGAGCACGATTTATAATTAATAGCTACACTCGCTGAACTGTGTCCTCTTCCTCAAACTGGCACTGTTCTCAACGTCTAGTTTTCGTCTTCCTCCAACTCCGCCGCATGAGGGAACAGTGTTTCTTCTGGAATCAAATTTTCCAGCTAGAACCGCCACTTTCGGGGTGGAGTCGAGCGAAAAAATACCCTAAATCGACCTGAAATCCAAAAGTCGGGGTAAAAATCTCAAACAGCAGCGTGAAAAAACCCCTAGAAAAAACACTGCTGGGGAAAGATTACAAAGTTTTACGGCGTTGTATCAAGCTAGTTTATATCAAAAACGCTGACAAATACGAAGCAAATTTAATGAAAGCGCGTCCAGTTGCGCAATTTGGCTCAAAGCGCGTGTTTAATTGTGAAATCAAGCACAGTAAGTCAAGAGTTCTGAGTTGACAAAACTAACGCTTGTTGTTTGAGGTCAACAAAAATCTTCAGCTTTCCGCAAAACAGCCAGTTGAGCTGCTTCCTCATCGGCTCGTGAACTTCCTCCAGCTTCAGCGAAATCACAAACACGTCGGCGACGAGATCAATTTGCATCAGCAGAGCTGACACAGCTGCTGCGATAGCAGTCCCGGTCGCGCTGAGCTGAACGGTGACGCCCAAAACCAGATAGACGCCCGTCGTCGGCAGGAAAACGGCAACGAGCGTGATGACCATCTTCGTGAGACGCGCCTGGCGTTTTTGATGGCGTTCTGCTAGCTCGTTCAGTCCGTCGGCGGCAATCTGACGAGCCTTTCGGCGCACTTCAAAAAGTAAAACGCCATAGGCGAGAACGGTGCCACCGAGCAGAACGAGTAGAGTAATGTTCTTGAATTCTTGAAACCACGCGGTGTACGTGAGTGCTTGCTGGGTACACTGGGCACAACACGTATGACTGGATGAGGCGCTGTAAGCGAGCACGACGAAGACGCAAGCGAGAGCGACGCAGGCGCAAATTGTCGCGATCGGTGCGCCGCGTGCTCGATAGCGGACGGGGAACATGGTCGCGTAGAGGCGTTCGACGGCGATGCCGAAGATAGCTGCAGAAATGCATGAAAATCAATTTTCAATATTTAAACACTTGAAAGTTGAAAACACTTAAAAACTTGAAATTAATTTTACAACGTTCCAAAAAATTAGATATATAAATTAGGAAGTTTAGTTTGTCTTTTGTATGTTTATTTTCTTTTATTTTATATTTTATGATATGTGGCGATAGCTTTTTAATTGAGTCTTTACATTCATTTAATCTTTTTTAAATGTTTATAATTTTCAAGCTTTGTAATACCTATAATTTTAAATTCTACAAACTTTTTTATTGTATTTTACACTTTAAGTTTCACTTTTCGCATATTTTTTTGCTTTTAAATTCACTGCATTTACCGGATGTTTTTGTAATAATTTTGTAAAAACTTTTTAAATTTTAATTTAAAAAAGGTTTGACGCGCGCCTGCAACGTGTTGTGAAGAGCAGATCAAGTTGGGCAAGAAGAAGGTCAGACATCCGTACTGTGTCCAGACAGCCGAAGGCGTGGACACTGTGATGACGTAGATGTAGACGCCCATTGTGATACCAAATGTGCACTGCATGGCGTCGTTCACGGTGAGAAAGAGGACCAAGTAGATGAAGTTGTTTTTCTTAGCCGCTCCCGTGCGGACGATCGTGACGGCGAGCCAGACGTTGAGAATGATGCCGAGAATTGTAAGCGCCTGTAGGCCCTCGCTGACGTAGAAGGAAGGGCTAAAGTTAGGGCTGGCCGCCGGTGCTGGTGCGGGCGCTGTCGTCAAGTTGTCCCCTCCGGTACCGGTGGACATTTGTGGGACAAGGCATATGGTGACTAGAAGGAGTCGCTTCATTTTCTTGTGGAGACTGAAAATTGTTTCACCTGTAACTTTTTGCTAGCTGTGCTTTTACTGCTTCTTTGAGTATTTTACGTGCCTTCCTTTATAGGCTAGCACGCAGTAGCTCACTGTTTCCATGTTAGCAAACAACAGGGAGAAAGATTTTTTTCTGTTGCGCCCCCTCTGTTGACCATTATCGTCGAACGAACTTGATCACGCAAACGACGTGTATGCAAGCGCAGGCTTTATTAATTCTATTAGCTTCAAGCAATTTTTTTAATCGGACGTAGTAGTCTTTCCGACGAGCTTCTCTGCTGCATTGGACAAAGGCTACTGATGCCAACTTTCGTGTTTCTGTGTCTCGACGCCTATCGCATATGGGGGCATGATCCTCCGAGAAGAGAGTGCTATGCAAAAAGCAGATAGAACTGAAAAAGTTTATGGATCAAACAAACAAAAGGCATTTCTTTGCTTTAAAAGTTGGACATAGAGCTCATCCATATATGTCATCAGCTGAAAATTTGAACTTTTCGATTCTCCCCTCCCCTGTCACCCGGCTCAACACATAAACATAGGCTATCTTTCACACGTAGCGTCACCTTTCGCAGACAATTTTCGGATCCCCCACTCTCCTCGGTAGATGACATCATACATGGATAAGCCCAATGATGGTTTATAAAATGCAGAATTTATTTATTGTTTAACAGAATTTTTCAGAAAAAATTCTGCTAAGTCTTGCGTGAGTACACAAAACGTCCGGGAATGATGTTCGCCATTACCGAGGAAGATAGCACAGCAGAGATCATTACATAGAATAATCTGGTATGCCTCCGAAAAGGTCTACTAGAAACATTGAAGTTTACTGCCTTCCTGACTCTGGACGTATTTCGTGAAAGCTTTCAAATTAAGTCAGTGAAAAACTAGCTGATGAAGTAATTTTAACCACAATATTAGCCAATTACGCCACAGTCTTCGCTATAAATGTTACATTGCTCCATCAAGCAACGCAGTTCGTCCAGCGATGAGTGATCTCCACTAAAAGACCAGCAAACTCTTCAGCCCTTTGCAGCACATCTTGTGGAGCTGCACCCTCAGCGACTGTCGGATGTCCTCAACCTCTAGCGAAATCACAAACACGTCGGCGACTAAATTAACTAGCTGCAGTGCAGCCGATGCGTCTGCCATGGGATTTTCGTCGTCGCGCTGAGCTGATCGCCGAGCTGAACGGTGACGCACAGGACGAGCTGACATTTGGTGGACATGTTTCTAATACCATGTCGCTTGGAATTCATCGTCATCGTTGGTTTTTGTCATTGATGGTTTCAGGTCCTCTGGCGCGAACTTCATTAGCATACTTCACCATAACTGGAGAACCCCTCGACAGATTCGGCTGAAATTTTGTGGGTATGCTCTTAATGATATTTTATCCTAAGTTAAGATCCAGGGACACAGCAGCGTCAGTGGATCTCAAGGATCCGTACATCCGACTAGTTTACCATTGATTTGCAAATAACCTTTGAATCCGTGAACTTTCAGTCAAGATCAAGATGCCAAAATGTCGTAAAAATCAGGGCTTTCCAAAACTGTTCTAGCTTTTGTTATCAGTTAGAGCATTTCAACGTAATTGGCAAATCCATTTTTAGCTAAACTTGCCAACGCCTAGTTACTTATTGGACATTGACTTGTTCCCTATCTCAACATCGATGCGAAAACTCTGGTTTGCTATAAAGAGTAACAGTACTACATGGTAGGAAGCTGACTGCGCGTAATGCGTTGGTTAGCGATAACTACACTGAAACTATCGATAGCACACTAGAGTGGTATACGTTAGGGAACAAGTCAATACGATAGCGTAAGCAATTTCACATCTCTACAGCAAATATGACGGCTTGAAGATGGTCCTGTTCTCTCAAATAACGGTATATCACGCTCAAGCATATATGTTTACCTCCATGAAAGGTCCCATGGATACTCTACACTTCTGCCTGCAGATCGACACGAAAAACAAAAGTTTGGAAGTTAGAAAAGCTCGACAAACGTGTGTTTCCTTTGTAGTTGTCGACGTCGCGCTTTTGCCTGAGTATCGTAAAGATGGTCTTTTTCTGCTGCGAAAGCTGCGGACAGTCGGTGAAGAAGAATCAGGTCGACAAGCATCGTAGTCAGGTGCGTCCTCTAGAATCTCCCGGATTCCTTGATTTTCCTATTTTTCTCCTAGTGCAAATGCGCCGGCGTCTCGTGCATGGACTGCCACCAGATCTTCGTCGGCGACGCCTACGCAAAGCACATCAAGTGCATCAGCGAGGAGCAAAAGTACTCAGGCAAGAACTTCGTCGCCGTCGTCCCGAAGGGCGAACGCAAGCAGACGGCGTGGGTCGAGCAAGTTCAGCGCGCGATCGCGTCGATTCCCGCTTCGAATCGCGCCCTTCGCGCCGTTCTTGATCAGCTCGTCGACTTCCCGAACATTCCGCGAAAGCGCGCCAAGTTCGAGAACTTTCTCTCAAATTCGCTTCGCGTTCGCGATCGCGCGCTCGCCGCCGCTGTCTGGGAGGCGATTTCCGCGGCGGCCGAGGCGGATAAAATCGATAATCCGCCTGCGGCGAAGAAGCAGAAAGTCGATGAGGGAAAAATCGATAAAGTCGCGAACGGCGAGTCGTCGGCTGACCGATTAGCGTTGGCGGATGGAAAAATCGATAATTTGGCAGTCGACGAATCGGAATCGAGCATTGCGGCGGCGGACCAATCAGAATCGAGCTCGCTGAAATTTCGCTGGAACGCTGCGCTCAAGAAGGCGGTGCGAGGGGCGCCGAACGGGGAACTTCGCGTAAAGAAGCTGCGCGCGATCGTCCGCGCACAGGCGGGTATGGAGCGCGAGATGTTCGAGGTGAAGTTCGCGGCGAAGCTCGCCAAGTGTCGCCGACTGGCACTGAGCGAGGACGGAGCGCGCGTTCGCTATGTCGTGGAGGGGAGTTGAACGTTAAATTATCGATTTTTGGGCTGTGGACGAGCCGGAATGTGAATTTGTGCTTGGCGTGCGGTCGTTTAGTCTTGATTTTTTCGTGTTGCCGTAAATGTTATGGTTTTTGAGAAAAATCGATACGTGTTATTGCTCGAGTTCTATGTTGTAGAAGCAGTGCACTGACGTGCTTGCGCTATCGCGAGGGAAGAATTTTCGGCGTATCTCTGCCGACCGCTTGGCTGTGAAAAATGTGGAGGTTTGCTTGGAATTTGCGGGAAAAAATGCAAATTTCGAGAAAACTGTTGTCAGAGAATGCGGCTTGGAAGAGCCGCAAATTTTGGTGTTTGACTAGAAAATTTGGCCAACTTGAGGTAGCTGAAAATCTGTTTTGCGACGCGGAAAAATTCTCTTGGACTCTTTGAACAAGTAAACGGCCAAAACTGCATGTGCATTTTACCTTTGACAAAAACACGAGCAGAAAAGTTTTTGGAGGATATGGGCCTTCCATTAAAGACGTCCGGGCGGAGGGGGTGTCGGGAAATTCAATTTTTTTTGCGGACATTTCCTATGTTTAACACGTAAATGTCCAGTAAGCTTAGGGGGAGGGGGTCTAAAGGTTCGAATTTTATTAAGGACGTCTTCTATAGAAGGCCCCCAAGAGAGAGAGAAGGCAACGATTTATCAATGTATTTACTACGTTTTACCCCAGTACCACTGACAAGTTGTCGCATACCAGTGGCAAGTTGGCGTTTACCATGGACAAGTTGCTTAAACCCTCCGCTAACTTTGTGGTTGGGGAAACCGGAGGGATAAGGAAGATAGTCTCCGTTTGACCGTGTAGCTATCCTTTTTTTGATGCAAAAAGAGTGGATTAGCGAACGGCTATTTCGTAGTTTACAATGTGGAACATGTGTACACATCGACAGAGTGATGCCAATTGATCGGTGTTCTCGCCGAATAATCAACTAGAATGTGGCCTACTATGGTACAGATTTGAGCCTTTAGCAAGCGCATACACACGCAGATACAAGAAATTTAATTAAGATTTGTCACTTAAGCTAACGCGATAGGCACTAATCAAAATTTTCGACATTGCGACAAAGTGATGTTAATTAGCTGACGTTTTCATCGAATGGTACACGAGGATAGCGGACCATGGAGCGCATAAGACTGAGGTTGAGACTGAGACTGAGCGCATTGGTCAATCGATTGGCTTAGCCCTCAATCAACGGCGCAACCACAAACTTTTGACAAGGGAGGCTGCTCCACTCCAAAAGGCGACCCCTTACTTCTTTTTTCGGCCCTAGTCAAGTTGCGTCGTTCAACAGTTGAGGGGGATGCGCAGAGCGTTGGTTAGATTCCTCCCATACCGTAATCCGCAATAGTAAGGTCTCGCAGTATTGCACACCAAGGTGCGAGACACGGGTTGTAATGTGGTTTCAAGCTTGTGTCCCAGATTGGCAGCGATTCACCGGTACAAATGCGAGGCATCCTCCGTCTATGTAACAGAAACTACTTTGCTATAATCATTCAATCATGTCAAGCCGATCGTTCAACTCTCATTGGCTCCAGCAAACGTTTCCATCGACTGGAACGTGTACCCTCTGCGCAACATGTTCACCGTAACGAGCGCAAGATTAAAGCACTCGTCGCGACCGTCGTACTTCTTGCCCTCGTAGACGAGCTGTGCAATCTCGAGCATTTTGTATACGTTCAGCTCATCCAAGGACTCCTTGCACTTAAAGAAATCCCGAAAATTCTTGCGCAAACTCGCGAACTTCATTACCAAGTCGGGTACGCTCAACTGGCTAATCGAGCACTGCGACTGCACAAGCTTTACCAAGTCATCGGACCTGTGGAAAGAAAGCAAACCAGAAGGCGCTTCCTACGATGCTGTGTGCAAACATTTTACAAAGGCGTCATTACTCGAAAATTCAATTTTAATGTAGCACACTGATCTGGGACTTATAAATGGAGTGGACTACTCCTCGGGCAATCCTAACGCCACAGTAGTGGTTGATACCTCATTTTAAACAGCGCGAAATGGGCTGCAAGGTAAAGCTTCTGAACAAAATTAAAAAAATACCAGTAGCGGGTTGTAAATTTGTCAAAAATGCTAAATTGAGGCGGACTACTCAGCAAGAACGGAGCATTGTAAATTGCGACACAATACGTCAATTTGTTCAAAATCGAACGTAGAGTAAGGTAATGTCGGTTTTGTTCATAGCAAACTCAGCGCAAACGCGTTTTAGTCTAAAATCACTTTGACCATTACGTTTATGCAGTCAAATACAGGTAAACGGCCGGGGTTCTTTTTGGTCATCGTACAGCAGTTCTTGTTCTCTACCTCAAAGTTGCTCTCTGCTGCAGCGCCCGTGATTGAATTGAAGTAAATTTCGTGTAGATTAGATATAAGCTGCAAAATGTTTAAAAACAAAAAAAACAACAAAAACAAAATTTCGAACGTAGGCACTTATACCAGAGCTTAGAGCGTTTGAGATTGCAGCCATAGTAAAATTTTAATTTTGGCTTACAAGTAGGGCACTTACGGGTGCTGAAGGTGGTTTCCCAATGAGCTACCTTAAAAATGCGATTTCAAGACTTAAAATTTTACTAATTATTTTAAAGAAAATCGATTTGGGAATGTTCATCCTGAAAATCTTGAAAACCTGTGAGGTTTTTGAAATTTCAATTTTTGCTTTGAGTTAGCTGAACAGCCAAAAAACTAAAATGGCATTTCTGCTAATTTTATTTTCGTCTTACCCATCGGCGACGATTGTGTAGATGCTGTCTTTGTGCACGTATCGTTCAAGCCATCGCTCAAGTCGCGCAGTGACGTCTGGCCATGTCTGTGCTTGATCGATGTAGTACTAGTGATGTAATAAAAACAGCGCCTTATATGTTGATGTGAAAACACGCTACTTCTGACAGCATAAAAATGATGCCGCACAAATTAGCAAAATGTAAATTTATTTTGTAGTTTAACAAGTCGAATGTACCCATCCTCGAGGCCCACTGACGCAAAACCTGTTTTCTACGTTAAATTTAATGTTTCTGGGTTCCATACTACACCAGAAAAAAATTCAAAAAGTGGGGGAGAAAGGATTCGAACCTTCGACCTTTGGCTTGGCGTTATGATCACCAAACATCGACGAAAAATTGCGAGAAGTACCATTGGTAAATACGCACACCAAATTTTAAGCCAAATCCGTTGAGGCGTTCAGGAATTATGTGCAAAACACGTTATTTTAACATGGGAGTGGACCTTGTGGATCGGCATGCTCCGGTAGTATTAGACACACAGGACCCATCTGCGAAGTCAAACCTAGTTTTTCCCAAGGTACCATTTGGCAAAATTTCAGCCTGCTAGCCTGCTTATTTCGAAAGTTATCGAGTCGACAAATAGACAGACGAACAGACGAACGACACGGCCCACCGCAATTGGCCTACTGACTTCGTCAGTGGACCTAAAAGGTTAAAAAACTTCGGACAAAAAGAGATACCGGAACCTTCGCCCGAAAGAGGCATTGCAAAAGTTAGAAGTTACAAAAATTAAAGCTATCAATATAGTACCTGACGGATGTAACGATTGTCGGCTCGGCATCGTTCACTCAACGTTTGATTTATCGTTGGTCGGACAAACGAGTGGAAAGTGTCAATTTGCTAAATCAAAGAAATTTTGTTTTAAAATTGAATTTTCGCTTCACATTTATCCTACGATTTGATTCGTCGTCGCATTTATGAGAACGACGGAGATGTGAATCACTTCTTGCTTCTGGACTTTGTCGTCGTTTCGCGGCACGGTGCCCCGCAGATCCATCACGATGCACCACTTTCCCTGACAGAGAATGTTCAGTATTTTGTACCAGGGCCAGCTTAGCAATTGAAAGTTTGAAATTAAAAAAAAAATTAAAATTAAAAAATAAAATAAACGTTTTCACAAAAAGAGAACAATTTTTGGCAAATTTTAGATTTTTCAATGGAAAAGTTTTAAAAACTGAAAAATATTAATTTCTTTGCACAGTCAGTTAGTGAGCTAAAAAATCAGAATCTGGGCGAAAGGCTGAAAATTGTAGCTAGAGTAGAGAAAGCACAGAATCTGACAGCATATATTCGTCGCTCCTACCGGTTTCGGTGTAGCTCGTAGCGGCGCTGCCTCAGGCGATTCTTGACGCGGCAGAACCACTCTTGGCGCTGACGTTGATTCCAGTGGCGGAAGCCACCTATTAATCGGACTCACCGCGCGCGGCGCCAGCGACGCATCAGTCAACGTGTCTCGTGTGACCATCGTCGGCTTTCGGTTCAGCTCCCAAATGGGGCTCACGGCGCGACTTTTATTGAACTTTGCCTGTGGTTCTTGCCGTGGTTGCCAGCTCGTCCCCGGTGGCTCCTCCCGTTCTTTCCAGTTTCTCGGCGGCGGCGCATTCGGCACGGTCGAGCCTCCATCGTACGTGCTTGAAGTGAGTCGTGGTCTTCCCGCCTGCGGAACCGGCGTTGGCCTGCGTTCGTAGTCGCTCGGGATCAACGTCTGCGCGTAGGGATCAGCATCGCTGCCGTAGGGCTTTGGTGTTTGCCGCTCGTCGATGGTGTAGGACCGGGCGTCTACTCGAGGCATTATGCTGTTGTGGCGAGCGGTGGGCGGCATGAAATTGTCGCGATTCCGCTCCCTCGCCGTTTGACGTTTTTCCCATTCGTCATCTTGACTCTGCGGCGGTGAATTTTGCTGTGATTGAGTTGGTTGTTGCGGACTCGGCTGTGGTTGAGCTGGTTGTGGTGGATTGACCGGATTTGATTGAGGCGCTGGCTGTGAGGGATTGACGTTTGCGGGCTGGTTTGGGACAACACCCGGGCGGAGGAAAGCGTTTTGTTGACTCTGAAATGCTAGCACACAGCTCTGATGGTAGACAAGTTGGAACGGCCGAAAAATAAATTCTACCTATAACGTCATCGCCGATAGAGTGCTCTAGCTCGATTGAACCCTTTGAGAACACGCTTTAGAGCACTTCAGAGACGTGTGTTCAATAATTTTGACGTCAGGACAGAGTGTTTTGTAATCGTTCAGCATCTGCTATGAACTATGTAGCAAAATTTTGAGGCAGGAACGGTGCATTTATGGCGTCACGGTTTGGGAGAGAGAAGGAGGTCTGGCCGAATATGATTTACGTGTTACAAGTATAGAAAAAACCATGATGTAGGGAGGAGGAGGGTGCGAAAAATCAACTTTTTTCCGTGACGTCATAAATGCATGGCCTCCAGGCGGTAGAGAGATATTTAGAGAAAATGTAAGGTGTCGATAGTTCACAACTGACCAGACTAGCCTTATTTCAGTTTGCGCTACTCATCATAATCCTGATAACATAAAAAACGTGAAAACAGTTCAAGTCATTAAGAACAAATAAAAAACAAAAAATGTTCAAAGAATCAAAAATCGTCATTTTTGCTAAAACGTAGAAAATAAAAAACTACGGGAGTGAACTTAGAGAATTTTATAAAATTTCTGCCTTGTCGCCTTTACCCTAATTGCAGTTAAAGTGAGTTCAAAAATATTATTTAGGTTTACAATATGACAAAACTGCTTTTTAATGCGTGGTCAGCGCGCTTTCAAATCAAGTAAGATAGCAGTGTTTCACGAACGAAGGGCACGGGGAGCCATGGACCCCCCGGATTTTTGCAATGGCCCCTCGGATGTTGGGGATCGCAACTGTAGAAAAGCAGAAATGTGGTTCCCTGCCTCCCCCCCCGGAATTCGATAGACATGCTCCCCGGATTTTGATGATGGCACCCCGGAAAACAAAACCTACGTGAAACGCTGTATGATAGGCATAATTTCTAAATACAAATCGGTATGCTTCATGTTTTTACCTCTTGAGGTGCGCCAAAGAACCCTTGCGAATTTGTGTTGCCCATTTGCAAACCGCGCAGCTGAGCTAGATAGAACTCGAAGCTTTTCTGTCGTTTCGAAATAAATTCGTAAAAAATTAGCCCTAGTTTTCATGCATATTACTCGCGAAATCACATTGGAAGAGGCAGCCGCAATGTGCAGAAACATATACTTTATGCACGTGATGATGGATCGCCGACTTTCCCCCCATGCGAAATGCGTCTGTGCGCTCACGGCGACCACTAGAGACCACGAGAGGGCTCTTCGGTGGCTACGCGCTCGCTCACTGACATCGGATCGCTCTACGGCAACAACAACGCAAAGCCACGGAGAAGCGATCGTGCTCATGAGCGTTTCTTGTGAGTCAAAAAATAACGCGTGCTTGTTCTCGTGGCTAGTGCACGCTTCCGTGCAAGAAGTTAGAAATTGACATACAAAAGCAGAAGCTAAAGAACAAGCCGTCGCCATTTTTTGCATCCTGCTTGGAGCGCGCAGCGCGGAATAAAAAGGATAGATATACGGTCAAACTCAGATTGTCCCCCCAATCGACAAAGGTAGTGGACGGTGCGAGCAACTTGCCAGTGGTAGCCGCCAACTTGCCAATGGTGTGTACCAACTTGCCAATGGTAGGGGGTTCGTGGAAGGGGAGTGAAGCCCCCAAACAGAAATAATTTTTTTTGTTTTCTACATACACGAGAGTAAGGAAAACGTGGTGTATATCTCGTGCCGTGGTGTGTGATCCGTCGCAGTGCGTGATTGAGAAATTTAAAAACTCAATTTAATTATGAAAATTGAGATTTTTCAAGCTTGCTCACTGCATATCGCCTATAGTAATTTATATGTGAGAAATCTAAATATCATTTCAAGTTTTAACTTTGATGACAATTACGGGCTTTAGCCTGAATGAAATATAACGAAATTTCTGTTCGAACGTCAGATTAAAGACATAATCGTCAGTCAAACGAAAATTTAAAATGATTTTTAGGTTTAAAATGAACATATGAATTACTATGGGCGATATGCAGTGAGCAAGTTTGAAAAATTTCAATTTTCATGAGTAAATTGAGTTTTTAAATTTCTCAATCACGCACTGCGACGAATCACACACCACGGCACGACATATAGACAAATTGTGTCATCCTTTTCTTTCTTGCTTCAAAATCTTCTGTGTTCGTGTTTTTTGTCAAACCGCAGAACGCCTTTTCGGCTTTGCAGATTTACTTGTTCGCTAGAACGTGAGCTAAATGATGCTTAGCAAGGCTTCCGCAAGGGTACGGCAAAGTCTATAGCGCAATCAACGTACTATTACAACCAAAAGCTATTGCATTGAACGTAGGTGTACCTAAAGTACTTGTGACGTAAATTTTATTTTTTAATTAAATATTTTATGCTCCATAATTTTCATCAAATAAATTAATCTTGATTTAATTATGACACACATTTCATATCTTGTAAAATTTTCTTACTTTTGAAGTGCGTTTACCCAAGAACTCTGCATTTACTAAAGTATTTGCGGAAGTGCTAACACGAGCCATCAATCACAGACACAAGTAAATCGACAAAGCCGAAAAGACATCCTGTTGTTTGACAAAAAAACACGAGCACATGTTTTTGAAGCAAAAGAGAAAAGAAGGCCACCATTTGTTTATATAAAATGTTCTTACTCGCTCTTTTGTAGAAAAAAAAAACAAAATTTTTTCGGTCCCCCCGAACCCCCCCCCCCCCCCCATACCACTGACAAGTTGCTCACACCGTCTGCTAACTTCGTCATCTGGGGGATACGGGAAATACAGGGAGATAAGGTGATAACCTCAGTTTGACAGTACATTGTATAGCTATCCTTTTTATTCCACGCCGCGCGCTCGAGGCAGGATGCAAAAAGCAGAGGCAAGTAGAGGCAGCGGATGCAAGTGTTCATTTGTGCTCAGTTCTTTTCGGCCAGTTCAAGCGTTTTGCGATCCCCGTCGGCGTCGGCGAGTTCGCAGACACCTTTCACGAATGCGTTGAACTCAGTCGGTGAATCGATGAAGACGTCATGACCGGCATTGGGGAATGTCTGCAAGACGCAGGAGGAAAAATTGAATAGCCGACGACACCCAGACGCATTAGGCCTAAGCTAGTGGCGGACCTTTACTGTATGAGCTGGTGGCGGACTTTTAATGTACAAGAAATGATGGTGAGCGGGGGGGGGGGGGAGGGGGGAAGGTGCATTTTTGCCGAAAAATTTGCCTCTACACAAGCAAAATGTTCATTTCCGCAAGCAATGCATTCTATGGTGACGCTCTTGCCTTTCGCGGAATATTTTAGAACAGATTTTTTTTACGCAGAACTGAAGATCTCGTACGCACCACGAGAAACCAGAGAGACCTCGTAGGCGGGGAAAAAATGAGCAAAGACATCGTATAGGGTTGGTACCTTAGGGGCCCCGCAAACCCCGAGGGGGGTTGTGGGCCCCGGGAGGTAAATGAAACCCCCCGGATAGT